>JAMKQA010051728.1:0-17943 GCA_024699735.1 Posidonia australis
GAATAACAAAGGTTGCGTCCTTTTCCCTTGCTCTCTCATCTGCCCCTGCAATTCATGCTTCGGTTTTTACTGGTTCTTGGACACAAAACCCGTTGATTCGTCGGTTTCTGCAATTGGGTAGTTGACAAAACGTGCTGATTGTTATCGATAACTGGTGCTTTTGATCCCCCCCCTGCTGGTTCTATCGGTGCTCTTTGAATCTGATGAGCGAGAGCTAAACAAGGGTGAGGTTTGGGTTTTCGGCACTTTGATTCAAGCCATTTTCTTGCCCAATTGGGAAATGTTGCAGCTTTGGAGCAGTGATGTGCGGGGGTGTCGGTGGACTGTGTCCCTCTCTTTGTTTTGAAGGCAGGGTCTTGAAATAATGTCGTGTGATTTGGGTGTGTCGGTTTCTGTTGTTTGGATTCGCAGATGCTTCGGACTGATTTTCCCCGATTTCTGGGAACGAAGTGAAGCGGATTAGCTTCCTTGGAAGATTCTAGTGTTTGTTAGCTGTCTGCTATTTTCTCTCTGGTAACTTTTGAAAGGTATCTTCTTCTTCTTTTGATATTGAGAGGAGCTGGGAAATTTTCTCCTACTCTCAACGGAGCACTCCTTTTGAAGGAACCCCCATCTGATGATGGAGGCAAATGCTAATGGAGGGATTCATGGATTCTTGAATGGGAGTGGGAAGAAGGGACTGGAATGGGACTTGAATGATTGGAGATGGGACGGCGATCTGTTTATTGCCACACCCGTAAATGCTGTTCCATTTGATTGCAGAGACAAGCAGTTAGTCCCGGTTCCAGCTAGTGGCGGATTATCAATCGGCTCTACATCTTGCTCTGATAACACTAATGAAAGTGATCATCGAAGGAATGAGAAGGGAAAAGGTGAATTGGAGAAGCGGAGGAAAGTTATTGCCATGGAAGACGATGAGCCAAATGTTGAAACTGATTCTCTTGCATTGAAGCTTGGTGGGAATGACAACAACGGTAGAAAGGTACAGGCTGGAGGTTCAAATCGTGGAATATGCCAGGTGGACGGTTGTGGTGCTGATCTCCGTCGTGCCAAGGACTACCATAGGAGACACAAAGTATGTGAGATGCATGCCAAAGCCAGTAAGGCACCTGTTGGAAATGTCATCCAGCGATTCTGTCAGCAATGCAGTAGGTTAGTCTTTTCATTCCCCTCATTTGGTTTTTATTCTTTTCTCATGAATTTTGAAATTTTGCGAAGTTCTAATTATATATACTATGTATTGTTCGTCATCGTCATAGTAAATAGCTAAACACTTAGACTGGTACGTACTATTTAATGTGTGCTAGTGCCTAGTAGCAGGTTGCTCTCTGTAACTCTGAGAAGTGGCATCATGATTATAAGACTGCCGATACATTAGATTTTGGTTATGATAAAGTTTGCTAGAACATCATTATACCTAATTTCTGAGTTAAAACAGAAAAGATAAGAGGGCAAAGAAAAGACACAACCATCAACTGGGAACTACGTGCAACAGAAAAAGGCATACCTTAAGTCACTATCTTCTCTGTTATAATAGTGATAGGGAGACTAGGTCACTTGGGCAACACACTCACGTCCATGTTTAATAGAAAAATCCTATCATTCATATCAAATGAAATAGTCAAGCCAATTGCATTCGTGTATATAGGCCGCAACTTCCTATTTAATTGGACAATTCAATTTTTTTATGCCAAACTGAATAAAAAAAACCAAGTATGAAGTTGCAATTCTGCAATGAGAGCATAAAGCCCCAAGGTCGTATGGAATAGACAAGCAAAAAGTAAGTCTAAAGGGCAGTTTTTTGACTTCAGATTAGTCGGTAGCTTAGGAAGCATGATGCATGCATGGCTACATGGAATATTGGTGATTTTTCAAAAATTATCTCATGGAAATTTTTTCACTAGTTTCAAGGTTTTAGCTGCATAAAACAACAATATCTGAAGAGAGCGTATGATATGGCAAGGGTAGTCATCAGTTAACACCAGCAAGAACATTGTAGCACACTGAAGTGGACACTTTCTGTCTTTAACGCATCCTATGATTCATGGACCATTTGGCTTAGAGCTTAGAAACAGTTATAAGTTAACAACGTAAGTTGAAATAAGGTATTTGGAAACTAGAAGTGCTGAAGTGCTTATGAGTTGTTTGAATAAAGATTTTGGTATAGCAATGTATGAGGTTCTACTTCTTACTTATATATGTCAATAATGCTTCTCAATTATCTGTAGATATTGTCTATCAGCTATAACAAAGCAAACAGTCTCCCTGTCCTTATTTTAAATAGAGTAAGTTGCACTTTCTGAATGCATCATGCTATCATGTTGGTGACAACTAATGACAACCTATAAGGTGTAGTGTAGAATTACTATTGAATACAATGTAGAATGGTAGGATCAAGGTTTCATAATTATGGGAACTGGAATCTTGAAAGGTTTGCCACTTGCCACTCTTGTTTCCTGAAATGAAAAGGCTATAAAAAGGTGTGTAAACTGGACATGACCATGAAAATGCAAAACTTGAAGTTGATGATGAAAGGTAACTTAGAGATGTGTGGCTACTGATGGAATGCATCATTGTGTGTATCCATATCATATTTCTACCGGTAGTTGAGAAGAGAACCTGCAATTTAAATTGATCATAAAGTCAAGACACATTATGGCTCTTGTTCCAATGTATTTAAGTATCACTACAACAATCAAGGGAAATGAGCAGAGAACCTCAAAATGATAGCTGTTATATACAAAGAGGAAATTTCCATGTTACAAGCAAGGAGATGTGGGAGAATGATTGTATCCCCGATCAAATTTGAGTTGAAATGACGAAATTTTGTGTTATGAATGAGAAGTTACTCCTTTTACTTCTAAAATCTATTGTGACAAGAATATCATTTCAATACTTATTGATTATCATGTGTAAGCACAAGATTAGTGTTCGGGTTGCCCTTATGCTCTTGTTATTACCAAATACTTTGTTACTTTCACGTGAGCTTAGATTGGAAGTCCAAACCTTCGTTATACTGGCCAAATGAATTTAACACGATAAGTGAATTGAATTGGTCTCAGTGATGACCAAATCTATGAAGAGAGGAGAGTTGTAGGAGTATGTAAAATTAATATATGGCTGGGTGTTGAAATGCCCAGCTTGCTTTCTGCGCCTTGGCACCTAGACGGGTGCCTTAATAAGCATGCTTCTATCTTAACCTTGATCTTGCAATATTGTTTTATTGTTTAAAGGGTACCATCATGTATGCTAGAATTTCACAGAACAATAGAAACTTCACAAAAAAAAACATTACGTAGGAGTGATGAGAAATAGGTGTGAATCCATTGGAAGTGTGACATGGGATTAGATCATGTGAAAGTGGAGATGAGGTATAAGGGAAAAGGACAAGGAGCCAGATTTTCAGTAAAACAAACTTCCAAGCTCTATTTAATCCTCTTTTGTTCACAGTTACACAGTACAACAGAATCCTAAACAAATTTAATAAAAGATTCCAACAGGAACTAAATTTCTATCTTTTTTATTTTCATGTTTATATTCTCAACTTCTTAGTTCTTATTTACTGCTAAAAGAAATTGTTCTCACCTTCTTATTGGTGGTCAAATTCTATATCTTTAACCTGTTTGATTATACCTTCTTTAATCTGAGAGAATCTATCTTTTACCTGATAACATGAGATTTATGTATTTACAATTTTTGTGCTGGTTGAACTTCTATATGTAGGTTTCATCTTCTTGAAAAATTTGATGAAGGGAAAAGAAGCTGTCGACGGCGTCTGGCTGGCCATAACAGGCGTAGGAGAAAGTCTCCTGTTGATGCCGCTGTTAGTGATAGTCCTTTGATGGATGATCAGTTCAGTAGCTTTCTATTGACTAGTCTTCTGATGATCCTTTCCAATTTGCAAAGTAATCATCTTTCCTTGTTCTATACTCAAAATTCATTGTCTTTTTGGAGAATGCATGCTTTGGGCTGCACTTGCTGAGTTACCTCAATTGGAGTCTGAACAAATGATTCTTGCCATTGAACCTTTATTTGAAAAGTTGGTATCATTACTATTATTAATGTGTTTATCATCTGCATGAATTTGTCTGTTGGTCAGGGGAGGGGAATTGTAGCCTAGGATCTGGATATGGGAACTGCTGGTTGTATATCCTCATTAGCAAGATTTACCTTCAGAAATTCTTACAAGCTATAACTGGATTCTGGAAAAGTAGTCATTTCTTATCCAGAAACAACTACTTGTTGCTTGACTTGGTTGAACTAGAGGTGTAAAAAGGGTTGGGTGGCCCGGCCTGCTTGAGCCAAGTCCAGCCCATATGGGTCGTGGGCTGGGTCAGCCCGGCCTGTATAGGTCATGGGCCCAGGCTTGAGCCCATCCAGGGCCTGGGTTTGGCTCAGCCTGGCCTGGCATTATTATTATTTTTATATTTTTATTAGTTCTGCAATTATTTTTGTAATTTTAATGATTTATTGTGTAATAAAACCTTGATTTTGTTAATAATATATGTAATTTTAGAATTTTATATACGTTGTTTAGTTGTTTATGTAATTTTAATGGTCTATTGTTTAATAAAATGTTGATTTTGTTAATTAAATAATATTTACTTATATTAATACTATTTTTTAAATATTTTGTTTAAAAGGGTTGGCCCATGCCAGGCCCGCCTGACCTGGTTTGGTCAGGGCTAGGGTTCTGGTAGAGCTTAGGCCCTCCCTCCTATGCCTAGCCCGACCCTTGGCTGAATTGGGGCAAGTAGTGCCTGGTTGGGCTCAACCTTTCACAGGCAGGGTCCGGCCGGCCTAGCCCTTCTTACACCTCTAGGCTGAACTTTAGCAACATAAATTTATTCTATTTTGTGCTGTAACTATTATCTTTGATAAGTTTTTATGCACTTGGTGCACCTTAAATAATGCAATTCATTGCAGTAGAGGGAAACTGATCTTAATTGTGAAAGTTTTTCTTTTTCTGGTTGAAGTGAGATTGATAATTTTTTTTATAAAGGTACAGTTGAAAAGAAATAAAAGATGGGAAGGATGACAGTAGCACTGATTGACGGCGATAGGGTGAAGGTTTTTTGTTTCTAGACTATTTTCTGAGGAAAATTATTATCTTTGATAAATTTGCATGCACTTGATACACCTTTAATAATGCAGTTCACTGTAGTGGAGGGAAACTGATCCTAGTTGCAATAGATTTTTCATTGTCTGATTGAAGTGAGATTGATTTTTTTTTTTTGTAAAGTTGTAAAGATACAGCTGAAAAAAAAAAAAGATGGAAGGATGACACAAACACTGATTGTGGATGATAATAAGAGGGAAGATTTTGTGTGTAGACTAAGGTTCTAAATGTTTGTTTCGTATCGGTTTTTAGCAAGTTGAAGAACAGTCTATATCGTGTCGGTGAAAATATAGTAAAAAAATTCACATTTGTTCAGAAAACTTCCATGTCGGTATCCTATGACAAAAAATATAAGCTGTAATATTATTTTATACTTCACATCATCATATTTTCATTATTTTATCTAAGATGGGAATCCCTTTTTATTTATCTTAAGTGAATTATTTGTTTGCGCAACTAGAAGCTTGTTGTTGTAATAGGTTTTTTCAATAACATTTTTATGTTATATCATGATGTGCACAAAAATCAATACATAGAAGAATGGAGATACACAAATGGAAACATAATGAATGCATTTGGGATCATCATAGGGGAAGCATCTTGATGGGATACCTACAAAAATAATTACTCTGATTCAATTTACTCTCTATTTTCATCAGCATGTTTGTGTAGGGGGTTTTTGTTGGAAAAATAACCCGATCTTTACTGGTTATAGAATGAATGAGTATTTTATGATGCTGTGAGATTTTTTTATTGATTCCTAGTTAAACTGATTAGACATAGTTCACCTTTGTCAAATTCCTTCTATATACTATTTGTAATTAAATGGAACATTATGTTGGCAGTGGATCAGCTTGGTTCATACCATTGTGCTCGATTAAGTCAATCATGGGTCTGCTTTGAAGGATTTTAGGTCAACGAACCTGAACAATTGAGAGCCCATGTAGTTTTTATGCGTTCTAATTTTCATGTCATGAATTGGCACAAAAAACAGAACATGTCATCCTTGTCTTGAACAGAATGCAATATTTCTGACAAGGTGAAAATTCCTTCCACCAGATAGATATGTGGGTATACTATGTATTTGTTTCTATATATGGGTATATTATGTGTACCATGTTGGTTACTCTCGGAGGATCATTGTAAATTTCATTGTTTCTGCTGAATCATTCATCATTTTTCTCTGAACAAATGCTGAAACGGCAGAAACTTATTGCCCTCAAAGACGAAAAGAATTCTACTAGTTTGATATTGAGCTTTTCTGTTTCATGTGAAATATCCTAATAAGAAAAGAATACTACTTTCCTGGAATGCAGCCAAAAACAATGAACAGTTGAAAGACCAGGATCTTCTTTCTCATTTTCTGAGGAACCTTGCCAATTCGGCTGGAACATTTGATTCAAGGAACCTGTCTGCTCTCCTGCAGGCATCTCAAGATCCAAAAAGACTTGGAAATCCTGCTGGAATATCTTCAGAAGCAGCACAAGCTTTTCATTCAAATGATATCGCTGCTCAAGAATCTTTCAGGACATCCTTTCCTAGGTCTGGAACTAACTGTGACATTGAAGTTCGAAACTCTGCTAGGAAGCCTGCCAATAAGTCAATATCTGCAGCTCAACCTGCCATCGAGCTTCCACGAAAAAGTATTTTGGAGTGCTCTCCAGGTGAGAATAAACAAAGTGGCTATTTTTTAAAGATCTTGGCATTCTAGCAGAAGACAAAAGCAATACAACAGGAGTCTTTTACATCTGTTTCTGTTTGCAGAGTCTGCCATGGGAAGGATTGAGCCCATGATGGAGAGGGTTGGACTAAAGAATTTTGATTTGAATGATGTATATAATGATGAAGATGATATTGAGGAAACTGAGAAGAGTAGGAATCCTGGGACCACTTCACTCAACCACTCATGGATGTTGCAGGAGTCTCACCACTCAAGTAATCCATCCCAGTCCCCCAGTGGCAATTCAGATTCAGCATCGATCCAATCACTTATTAGTTGTAATGGAGATTCCCAGGTATTTCTCTAGTGCTTGTACTTTTACAGATGTTTCATCCGTTAATTTGGTTGCGTCCCTCTTATTCTCATGTTATGCTAGAAAAAAGTTCTGTAAATTGCGAGCATTCTTTTTTATTTAAAAAGGAAAATGAGGTTTAAGTCATGCCTCCTTTCAGCTGATAGTTATGGAGTTTCTTTTCGTAGATTTTTATATGTAAATCTTAGCATATCGTCATGCTATTTGTATTTCAAATGCATGTAATAATTATCATTAGTTTTTTAAAATCTAAAAGGCAAGACAAAATGGTGTTAATATTTTTTTATATATACTGCTTGATTCTGCAAATACAAAAAATTGCAAGATTGAAAACATAATATATAAACAACTAGTGTGGTGCTATATAACAGAAAACAGTAAAACATAGAAAAAAGTCCTGGTACTATGCTGCTATTGATTCTTTCCTACAAATGATTGCAGGTTTCAGAAGCATATCGCAAAATAATACTTAGCTATTGATTAGATTAAAGTGAAACTCTGGAAAAAATGATGAGAGCTAATTGATCTGTGAATACATATATCTGTCCTTATTGGAATATTTATGAAGTTTTTTTTAACGTGAAAATTAAATTCCTTATTTCTGATTTAAAGTTGATTCTAATTAGGTTCTTGCCCTTCTATAACTCTCTAGTGATTTATAAAACTTGATAGGTTTTACACACCAACAAGTGTTTAACATTAGTGTTTTTTGTTTACAGGGTCGAACTGATAGAATTATCTTTAAGCTCTTTGGAAAAGATCCAAAGGATTTTCCTCTCTTTCTGCGAGCACAGGTAACGGTGTGGTGTATCATCTATTCTGTCGATAGCATTTTGCCCATGTTTTGTTCTTTTCTAAGGATGACAATTTGAAATTCCAGATCCTTGCCTGGTTGTCTAATACTCCAACAGACATGGAGAGCTACATTAAGCCTGGCTGTATCATTCTAACAGTTTACCTTCAACTTCCTGAGTCTGCATGGGAGGAGGTATCTTTTTCATGCTGATCTCATGTAATCTGAATAGTCTTTCCATTTATATATTTGAAAATTTTTCTCAGGCTGTTTTTTCAGTAAAACTCTTAAAAAAACCATGCTGTTACAGCTCTGCCACAATCTTAGCTCAAACTTGAAGAGGCTCCTGGACCTGGATGGCAGTGATTTCTGGAGAACTGGATGGATGTATGTCAGGGTGCGGCATCAGATGGTATTTGTCTACAATGGTTCGTGTTCATACACATTCTTACTTACAGTTAATTTTATATCAACTTGATAGCATATTGAATTCAGTCTTTCGCTAAAAGAAAGCACATTGAATTCAATCTTTCATATGCTATTATGACAAATGGTGCTTGGTTGTTGATGTCCTTGTTTTCCTAATTGTTTCAGGTCAGCTAGTGCTGGACTCACCCTTGCTTGGTGTTAACAATAATTGTGCAATATTTAGTGTCACCCCTATCGCAGTTTCCATCTCTGCAACGGTCAAATTCACCATTAAAGGTTTCAATGTAGCTTGGTCTTCTATGAGGTATTGTTATTGTTATTGTTTATTTTCTTTTCTCCCCTATCGTCAATCTTCTTTTGTTTTGCTGGTGCTGCCTGTGTTTTTTTCCCTTCTTTTTCAAACTATCCTATAATCCTGCATAAATTTGTTTTCTTGATCAGGTTCCTCTCCGCATTTGAAGGAAAGTATTTGGTTCAAGAAACAGCACCTGCTTTGGTTCCTAGCACTCATAATGGTGATTTGAATGGTGGACCACAAATCTTCAGCTTCTCTTGTTCCCTTCCAAATGCAATCGGAAGGGGATTTGTTGAGGTATTGTCATTTAGTGTGCTGCTTATTTTATTAATCAGCTGTGGTAGTGCAGTTGACCACCTGGAGTCCTTCGGGGCCTTGTGGTCCCAAGTTTGACTCCTATTGGAGTCGAATTTTGGAATTATTCCGGCATAGGCTTTGTCTAGACTTTTATGGTTGCCGATGGTTGCGGGCTACTGTCTTCAACCCTAGGTTTACCCTTCACCACTGCCTGGTTATCCGCTTTGATGGGGGAGGGGTTCGCGGTTACCAAAAAAAAACACTTTACTTTTTCAAGTTTTCCGTAACTGCTTGTTATCATGGTTGTGGACTTCAGGTTGAAGATCATGGTCTTGGCGGTGCTTTCTTTCCGTTTATAGTTGCAGAACCAGAAGTATGCTCTGAGATTCGCATGTTGGAGGACATCATTGATGCTGAAAAAAATATCCTGGAGAAAGCGGCTGGAGTTGCGGCCAGGGCTCAGGCATTAGACTTCCTCCATGAAATGGGTTGGCTTCTGCACAGGTGCCAGTTGAGGTCTAAATCACTGGAAGACATACGTCCCAACTCAAATGTTTTTCCTCTAAAACGGTTCAAATGGCTAATGGAATTCTCTATGAAACATGATTGGCTTGCTGTTGTGAGGAAACTTCTCGACATTCTTGTTGGGGGTGTAGTAGACTTGGGTGGGTGTCCTATTGAGCTTGCATTAGAAGAAATGTCCCTACTGCATGATGCTGTACGGAAAAATTCTAGGACAATAGTAGAGCTCTTGTTGTGTTATATTGCAGATGATCATCTGGGGAACAAAGAGTCCAAATCAGCTCAAATTAGAAGAGGGTCCATAAGTTTTTTATTTAGGCCAGACATGATTGACACTGAGCATCAAACGCCTCTCCACATTGCAGCCTGTCAAGGTGATGCTGAGGCAGTGCTGGATGGACTAACTGATGATCCTCTCCAGGTAATTTTCCACAAAAGTGTGCTCAATGTGGAGAGAACCAGTTAATATGCATACGGAAGATGTCTATTGGAAACTTGCACTTTTTCTGAAAACAGCTAGAAGTTTTTTTTTGCAGTACACCATCCAAAAAATAAAACTTTTTGTTGATTCATGATGATTCAGGTGTTTTTGACTTCTGAAATATCTGGTGCTAATTTTTTGTGATTTTGATGATTCAGGTGGGAATTGCTGCTTGGAAGAGTGCACATGATAGCGCTGGTTTAACCCCTGAAGACCATGCTCGCTCCAATGGATATGAAGCCTACCTTCGTTTGGTGGAAAGAAAAATTAATCAGAAATCCAACGGTAGTCATGTAGTCCTGGACATCCCCGAAACATCAGCTGCCTTGCATGGCACAGAGAAGCAAGAAGATGGGGAAAACTGCAGTAAACCAACTGCCTTTGAGATCGACAAGAGAAAATCAAGACTGGGGAGGCGATCATATTGCAATGTGTGCAGCCATCAGCAACTGGCTTATATTAAGAGGAAGAGGTCCACGTTGTTGTACAAGCCCGCAGTGCTCTCAATGGTTGGGATTGCGGCGGTATGCGTCTCTGTAGGTCTGCTCCTCAAAGGTCTTCCAGAGGTTCACTATGTTCACTCACCGTTTAGGTGGGAAGTAATTTTTTATGGATCAATGTGAGTCGTTGTTTATCGATTTCTACATTCTCCAGAGAAATGTTGATTTCATTCACTTGGCTTGAGTGTGTCGAGGGTTGTGTTTATTGCTGTCTAAGTATGCCATGGACCATGTATCAAAGGTTTTACGACCAGTGTTTTAGTGTGAGACCCTGCTCGGTTGTACTGACAGCTGCATAAATCCATATGGACGTATCGTGCTTTAGTATGAACGTTTTGTGTGAATGTCGTATGGAAGGTTCTTTGAGTATTGAATTCGTCGTAGATTCTATGGTTGTGCGCATCTTAGCTGTTGCAACCTACAACATGTCATCACCCTAACGTGAACAAAGTCATGCCTTTTTAAATTAATTTCATGATGATATCTTATGTTATGATTAATTTTCAATTTAGCACTCTTAATTTCAAAATTGATCATTTCGACGTCTTTTCACTTTCATTTTTTTTAATTAATGTAATTAAAATTAACGACATTAATTTTTACATTAACCATTTGCTATGTCTTCCTCTTGTTTCTTCTTCTACTTACTATCTTATCGGAATGAATACAGAAGAACGATCGAGCTTTACTTTATATGAAAGATACATTATTTAGGACTTTGGATTCTGATTTTGACTTAGATTTTGTATGGTTTGTCAATGTTCAACATTAAAATATGCTTGCATAGGAATTAAATTTTGTTTTCAATTTTTTTTTAACTTAGAGACAGAAATTTTCTATTTGAATAGTTTTACTTTGCATTTGAGCAGATTCTCTTATGTGAATGGGTTCTATCGAGTTCTTTTCCGATTTTAGATACTTGGATGTGACAACGTTTCATTTGTGCTTTATACATGAGCCAACTTTGATCACATAGCCATCAATAGACTTCCCTTACTCCAACCATCCGATATTCATATATCCTTTCAAAATGCTTACAAGTGCGACAAAATTCGACAAAACATTCACATCATCTGCCCTCATCTCCACCCCGACCTCCTAACACCTACAATAAGCCCTAAAGACGCAAGAGAAGGTGGACCCAATTGGGAGAACAGTAAAAAAACTATCTCATTGTAGAACCGAAGCGTTTGGTGGAAGTGATTGTGGTCGTGGCAAGAGTGGATTCCCAGAATGACATGGTAGTGGAAGACAATTGGGTGGGAGATTTTGTCAAATCGGTGGTAGGCATGGAGGAGGGAGAGGTGATCACATGAGTGAAGGAGCTTTGTGGTGAGGATATAATGGGGATGGATGTTGGTGGTGATGATGTTTGTGTGAGCCTGGTGGAGGTGGTGGTGCAATGGCGGCATCTTGCCTAGTGACAACGTTTGCTAGGATTTGGAAGAGGCTTGGGAAAGGAATGAGGAAAAATGAGGAAGAAATGGAGAAGTGTTAAAATGTAAGGGATATTTTTATCTAAATTTTATTATAAAATCTATTCTCACTGGTGAAAGTTTCGCAGTAATGGACGGTGAAAGTCTAGATACTATAATGATTAATTTTGAAGTTGAAAGTAGTCAATTGAAAATCAACCGTACCATCAAGAAATTAATTCCTTTAAATTTTCTTTAAAAGTTACGGAACTTGAATGGAATGATATATAGGAACTAAATTAAATTAAGCACAATTAACATTGAATTAGATCATTCTCTATACCACACTTTACATCATCAATGGTTTTGTTACAAGGATTAAAAATCCATTTTTATGGACGTTGATCTTGTTATAATTACACTGACTGAGATCTTATATTATAAAGTAGACATAGGATTAACCACAGATTAAACTTTATGGCTATGATAATTCTTGATTTATTTTATATTAACCATCGATTTTGCCACTAACTTTGACCATAATTAAGATTAAAACCTTAACATTTTAGCCACCGGTTTTATTTCCCCTCTTTTATTTCAGTTAGTGTCAATACCTTCTGCCCTTCCACCACCCTTAAAACCTCTTCAACCCAAAAATCTACCTTCGCCCCCGTGTGCTCCTTTAGTTCTTTCCCCTCCCACGTCCATTTATAAGACTTGTTTATCCTCCTTGTGCCCATGTGCTCCTTTGGTTCTCCCTTTATCCTCTTCTACGCCTGTGTGGTCCTCTAGTTCTCTCTCTGCCCTCCTCCGTGTGCTCTCCCTATGCCCGTGTGCTCCTCTAGTTCTCCCTTTGCCTTTCTCTGTGTTCGTGTGCTCCTTAGGTTCTCTTTTCACCCTCTCCTTGTACTCCTATGCTCCCTGTCCAAGCACCCATGTGCTTGTCCTCCTCTCTCTGGTTCTCCTCTGTGCCTGTACTCTATCATGTACTCCCTTGTTCCTCTGCACCCGTGCTCCTCTGTGCCTGTACTCTATCATGTACTCCCTTGTTCCTCTGCACCCGTGCTCCTCTAGTTCTCTCTCTTTTTCTGCACTCTTAGCTCCTCCACCCTCTTCTTGACTCCAGTTCTCTTGATTTGGTACTTTCCATCTTGGCTCTTTGATTTTGTGGTTAAAACAATAGCAATGATGACAACAACCATCAAAAGTAGAGATCCCACAATGGTGGTCTAGTCTCCCCCCTTTTGTTTCTACCTCAAGTGAGCAAGGAAAATTCCAATCTTTTTTCTATTTTTTGTTCCGTCTCAATTTGAATGTGTAATTTCTCAGTCAATTGATCGGTGATAGAAACATGGCATGGATAGTGGTTTGTTTGTTCTAAAAAGGTCATCATTAGCCTTGGGTTTTCTTTTCAAGCATGGTAATAGAGTAGTGCTAGTGGTGTTGATGATGATTTTTTGTGATTCATGAGTCTTTGAATTAAATCTACAATCTACATAAGTTTTTTGGGCTCATGAATTGAATTTCTATGGCTTTTATCTACGAAGTGTGATTTTTTTCCTTTTAAAAGAATGTCTTCTCATTTGTTTGTTATTGTCATTTCATCACTTGACAATGAGGCCTTCATCAACTCCTGCATCTAGGGAATCTATAGGTGTACCTTACTTAAAGTCATATATGGAGGTACACTAGCTATCATAAGTTTCAACAGCATTCATCTTGTAATTTTTCTTATTGATACTCAATTTTCACAAAGTATATTCTTAGTGCAACTTGACTGATGAAGTTATTCTTTACTTCTCTGTTGGTTAATTTCATATTTAGCAAATAACTAGTTGTATTTCATCTTGCTGGATGGTCTCTATTGTAAGAGCTCTAGGCAAGTAGTGTCATTTCCTTTCTAGATGCCTTTCATTGTGTCTTCTCATGCCATAGTTAAATTTGTTTTGTGTACTTGGACAACACATTTCTTTTCTCATTGGGAATAACTCATTCTTGTATCCTTTATGGTTAGCACATGCACAAGTGCTGAAAATAACAACTGAACAACTTGAAGATTAGATAATGCAAAATATTTGATCATCACTAGTTTTGTGAGCATTGTGTAGTAATAGGATTCATGCAAGTGTGCAATGTCTCACTCCAAGGTAAAAATATCTGTGCACTTTATTAGGATATTTATTATAGATATTTTTAGTTTAATGTAATTATATGCAATGTCATCTTTAGTTGTCATTTTATGTAAAATGCAGTGCAAGTTGTTATTTTTAGTTTCTAGCTAGCAGTGTTATAGGATCCTAATCTTGTAATTGAGATTATTTCTAGTTTGTGTATTCAAATTAGAATTGATTTTTTTTTATTTTTTTTGTAATTTGTGAGGACTGTTTTTTTTTATTTCTTGTAATTTATGAGAACTAAATTCAGTTGGAATCAACAGTAAAGTACTTTTAATTTTAAGATGATCATTTGCTTTTGCATTATTTTTTATTCAATTGGAAATTATGTATATTGTCCACATACATATATGGCTCTATCTATAGATTATTATATTGGATCTCTCAAAGGTTCATTTGGATCTTTCTAAGTGGATAATGTTCAAATTTTGAGGATATAATCTTCAATCATCTACAAGGTAGACAAATATTTGTTTTGTAACATATCATTCTAGATGGAATTCTCATGTATCATTTTATCTCACATTGTATCTGATAATTTGAGCTAGTTGAATATGATAGACGTACCCTAATTGTCCCAAATCACACAGGTACCCACATTCTTAACTTTGCTCTCAAGGTATGTGATGATCTGTAGTAAGCTACTAAAATTTGATTGCTTAAAATTTTGTTTGTAATTATTTTTGAACTGGGTTTCATTGTTCTTCCTAAGAAATTGTGATTTGATTTCTCCCATGGTAAATCGATTCCTTGATGGTATTCGACCGTCGTCAAGCAGGAGAAGAGTTACCGACGACAGAGAAGAGTTTTTCGGCGTCGAGGATTTGGGGCTTCGGCGATGGTCAAGAAGAAGGAAGATCTCTGTAAGTTTTTCTCTGTATTTTCTTTCTATCTTCTCCTCTATTTATAGGGGACCTTGACCACACCTCTGCCCCTCCTCCAACAGCTCTTCCTAGCCTTTTGAATTCCCGACCATAAAGGTTTTGTAACCGTCGGAGTAAATCCGACCATGAATGGGTCAAAACGGTCGTCCGTCTCACCACCCTTCATTTCAAATGGTCTTCAATGACCATTACTCACATCTCCCACTTGGTCAAGAAGACCATGCATAAGTTCAATACACAGTGATGTCTTATTTCCACTTCTACTATCCGTGAAGTGTATATTTTAAATTTTAATTTTTCACTCCCACTATTCATAAAAATGTTCTTCATTTTCATTATCCATGGAAATGTTCCTTAATCCCATTAAGTTCACGAACTTAATGAATCTTCCTGTTGAAATTCCTTTTGTCAAAGGATCAGCAACCATATCTTCCGTAGGAATATAACTCAATTTCATTTCTCCTTCCTCCACTATATCTCGAATATAGTGATAGTGTAAGTTAATATGCTGTCCTCTTGAATTATTTGCATCACTATGTATAAGATTAATTACTGCTTGGTTATCACAATACATCTCTATTGGACCACTTATCAAATTGAGATTTAAATCATTTATAAATCTCTTGATCCAAACTGCGTGTGATGTAGCTGCACTACAGGCAATATATTCAGCTTCCTGTGTGTATTTCGCTACACATCTTTAGTTTTTACTTCTCCAAGATACAGCTGCACCTCCAAAGATGAATACATGTCCCGAAGTGGATTTCTAATTATCTTTGTCACCACCTAGATCTGCATCTGTATAACCAAGCACTCAAGCTCATCCGCTTGGAAAGACAATTTGTAGTGTAAAGTTCCCTTTATGTATTTCATTATTCTCTTGACAGCTTCCCAATGTTTTGTTCCGGGATTACTTTGATATCTGCTTACAAGGCTCACTGCATATGCCAAGTTCGGTCTTATACACAACATTGCATACATTAAACTTCCGACCACTTGAGCATAAGGTACTCTTAAAGGTTTTTTTCCTTTTCCAGGACATTAGTCCTTACATAATCTTTTCCCATAAACATATGGTGTAGGGGTTGAGGAACAATTGTTCATTCCAAACCTTTTAAGTACCATACGCAGATATCTTTCTTGATTCATACTCAATATTCCAGATTTCCGATTTTTAAGGATCTGAATTCCAAAAACATAGATGCTTCCCCCATGTCCTTCATCTCAAACTTTAAGCTAAGTTCTTCTTTTGTTTTTGTCAACATGTCAATGTCATTTTCAGCAAACAAAATATCATCTACATATAAGAATAATATAACAAACTTGCTCCCACTTTTCTTGACATATATACAGTAATCTAACCTATTTGAAACAAAACCCATTTCGACAATCACATTATGAAACTTGTGATACCATTGTCTAGATGCTTATTTCAAACCATATATTGACCTATTTAACTTGCACACTTTATTTTCATGTCCTTCCACCTGAAAACATTCAGGTTGTGATATGTAAATTTCTTTCTGCAAATCACCATTCAGAAAAGCAATTTTTACATCCATCCGATGTAATTCTAAATCTAAATGTGCAACAATAGTCAATATTATTCTTATTGAAGCGAACTTAGTCACTGAAGAATAAGTCTTCTGATAATCAATTCCCGGTTTCTGTGTATAACCTTTAGCAACTAACTAGGCCTTAAATTTATCTATAGACACATCAACCTTTAGCTTTTTCCGGAATATCCATTTGCATCCTACAGCTTTCCTTTCCGGAGGTAAATCACACAAATCCCACACTTGATTTCTTTTCATGGAATCAATCTCATCATTCATGGCTTCCAAATATAAATCTTTTTCATGAGATTTCATAACATCTGTATAAGACATGGGTTCTATGTGATTTTCCTTCATATCAACTAATAAACACGAAAGCTCACAAGAATACAAATGGTAATCATCCATCTATGCTAGTTGATTCCTATTTCTTTTGTTACTAATAGGTACAACCGGTTCTTCATTCCTATTCAAAATTTCATCATTTCCATTTATAAACTCATTTTGGTTTTCACTCATAATTTTTATGGGTTCATTTTCTATATTCTGTTCCCTTTCAACTATAGGGTTATTTTCTGAAATATTATTGAAATAGTCATTGTCCACTACAAATAGTGGTTCCTTTTCTGTTTCAATTTGCTCCTTTTCATTTGAATTTTCCAGAAAAGTTGCATTTCTACTTTCAATAATTTCTTTTTCTTTATTATAAAATATATAACCAAAAGAATTTTCACAATAGCCTATAAATGTACACTTAATAGTTCTAGATTCCAACTTATCCCTTAATTGTCTAGGAATAAGTACATGGGTTATACAACCCCATTTCCTTAAATAATGCAAATTGGGTTTTATTCCAGTCCACAACTCATAAGGTGTGGTAGGCACAGATTTGGAGGAGACCCTATTCAAAACATGATTTGCTGAAAGTAAAGTTTCTCCCCAAAATTCTTTAGAGAGACCTGAATGTGAAAACATGCATTAACAGAATTCATTAGAGTTATGTTTTTCCTTTCCGTCACACCATTTTGTTGTGGTGTATAAGGCATTGTAGTTTGTCTTTTAATTCCATGTATTTCACAATATAGTTCAAATTTCTTTGAATTGTATTCTCCTCCCTTATCTGACCTTAACATCTTAATTATTCTTCTAAGTTGTTTTTCTACTTCAAACTTGTATTTCTTAAAACACGTTAATACCTTATTTTATGAGATATTAAATACACATAAGAATATCTTGAAAAATCATTTATGAAAGTTACAAAATATTCCTTATGATTATATGTTTTAACACTTAGTGGACCACACACATTAGAATGAATTAAGTCCAATAATTCATCTGATCTATATCCTTTTCCAAAGGGTTTCTTAGTCATTTTTCCAACTAAGCAATGTTGACATTTTTCAAAATCCATATTATTCATATGAGGTAACATATTCAATTTTATC
>JAMKQA010051729.1:0-16433 GCA_024699735.1 Posidonia australis
TTCCATTAAAAGACTAGGTGGCGACTCCTTTCCTTATCCTTTTGTCTTCCTTTTGGTGTTTCCGAGTCTTGTCTCTTTCTCCGGATTCACCATTTTCGCCGTGACTGTATCGGACCTCCCGGTGTGTTCCCGCACACCGGAGTCAGGTTTTGGTGAACCGCGCCCAGGGGTTCCACCGACATGGTCACACTAGTCTTTTAATGGAAAGACGAGAAAAACCAAACACACAAGAAAACCAAGAAGCAAACAAGATGCAGAAAACATGTATGCTTCTTGCCTAATGGATATAATGCACAAATGAAGCGGGCCAGAGAAAGGATAAGGATTCTAGTTACGCATGGGGAAGGGGTTAGGCACCCCTATGAGCCCGAGAAACTCGGTCTTTCTAGGTTTCCTACTTGCCAAATGGTCTAATGGATATGTGCTCACCTATTCTGAATGCTCATGCTAAAGATGACCAGAAAACATGCCAAATTAAAGAGAAGAAAAGAAATAAATGGAAAAAATTAATCCAAGGGACAAATGTAGGCATTGAGAATGCCGCTTTACTGTACGCCCTTAGGAGATGAGGAAAATCGTGAAAATCGAGAAACTCTCGAAAAGCGTCACGTAAATCGGTGGAAACTAGAAGAAATCCAAGAAAATCAAATTGAAAAAAATAATCCTCTTTCAGGACAATGTCGGCCTTGTTAAGTCTTTTACTGTACGCCCTCGGGCGATGGAAAGCCAAATCAAGTCAAAAGACAAGGAAATCAGAAAAAATTCAGGAAACGATGAGAAAACCATACTTAAAATGTGCTAGAAACATGTGCACAAAGAAAGGAAAAAGTCACGAGAACACATGCATGAAAAAGTGCAACAAAATATGCAAAATGCATGCAAGAGTGTGGAAATGAAAATTTCAGGGGCCTTTGTGCAAAAAACCCAAATTCTGAATGGAAACTGAATTTCTAGAACTAAATCATCAAAAATACATAGAAAAACACATTTCATGTAATTTTGAAGAAATCTGGGGTCAAATGTGCAAAACTGTATTTTGGTCAAATTGAAGATCCTATGGGTCAAAATGCAATTATGCTACTGAAACATGCATTTTGAATAATTTCAGAAAATTTCAGGCACTAAAATGCAAATTAACCAGAGGAATATGCTTGCAAAGTAAATTCAGAAAAGCTCAGGGGTCAAAATGCAATTTAAACCACATCTGTGAAGGTATTTGAATTCTCAGGGTTTACCTTGCAATTTTAATAGAGAAATATGCATTCAAAAGAATTTTCATGAAACCCAGGGGTTTAAATGCAATTTGAACATAGAAACATGCATTCAGAATGGTTTACATGAAACTTAGGGGTTTTTGTCTAATTTTTAAGCCTGGAAAACATTATTAGGGAAGCTCACGGGGGCATATTGCAATATTTTCAGTTAAAACTTTATTCAAACAATTTAAGGAAAAATGTGCAAGGACCTAATTGTGAGAGAGAGGACCTACATGCAAGAATAGAAGGACCTAAATGCAACAAATCAAAAGCTACAGAAATTTATTCAATGGAAATTATTTTTATTTTTAAAAATGAAAAAGAAACGACGGTCGTCGACGATGGACCTCTACCATCGACGACCGCCGGGGATGCTCTTCCAGAGCATCCCAAAGCTTGATCTAAGATCAGAGGGCATAGTGAGCAAGAAGAGAAGGAAGGGAAGAGATCTAACGGTTTGGATTGAAGGCTCGACGGTTAGAGAAGGCTGCCCGCCTCCCTTGCCGTCGCAGCAATTTGGTGACGGCGATGGAGAAGAAAGGGGCTACTGAAGGGCTACGGTGTGTGATCCAGAGGTCTAGGAGGCTTTGGCATGTTGAGAGGAGCAGTTCCCCACTTCCAAAAGCGAGAACGGGACACTTCCCCCATCCTTGAGCCAAACTCGTCGTCGATGCGATGCTTCTACGGTGAGCTCGACTGCGGTGGCTGCCTAAGGCACGTGACTTGAATCTGAAGACTCTGGAGCACTAGGGGCATGCCGTGGAACGAACTTGGAGGCTCGGAGAGGCACGACAAGGCTGGATGCACGCGTCCCTTCACTGGCATCAGTTGTCTTCCCCAACGACGGTGAGATGGCGAGACTTCGGTGATCTTCTAGTGGACGCTTCCGCAGTGGCTGGAGCGAGGATTTGAGGGGTGGAGAAGCAAGAGGGAGGCCTGGAGAGGAGAACCTAAGCTTCTAGGACCAGGGACAAGCCCTAGACCAGCACCCCCACCTAGGCCACCGAAAAACCACTCCAGCAAGGCCTAGGGCTGATTCCGACCAGCGGAGGCCTCTAATCCTGTTGGAATCGAACAAGGAAGACAGAGGGAGTCCTAGGGAACTATAATTGAAGTGAATAGAAGTCTGAGAAGGGTATACCTGGTCTGGCTACGTGCTCTGCCTTTGTAGCTCGCTAGAAGTGGCTGAAGGCTCTGGTTCCTCGCCTCCGCAAACCTCCCCTCTCTCACTCTCTTCTTCCCCATCTCTCTCATTCTCCTTTCTCTCTGTTTTTTTTCCTTTTTATTTCCTTTTTTCCTCTCACAATTCACACTATTGCTCCTTTTATAGGTGAAGCTTTGGCAGCTGTAACAACTTGTAACAAACTCAACAAAATCCTAACAACTAACCAACTTTGTAACAAACTAAGAAGCCTCCTAACAGACTAACCAGTTGTAACAACCTTGCTGTCCCCCGCGCACCCCGCTGCCTGCCCAAGCACCGATAGCGATCGACGGTCGTGATGGGGGAACCGGCCAGGTGCATATGTCTAGTGTGGTTGTTTGGTGTGCCAGAGAGTTGCACCTGCATGGCCCCGGATCACGGCTCAGATCATTTGCTATTGGGTTTGGCGTTCTTTGGCTTCGGGACTAAGCAGGGTTTGAGTTCATTTGTGATCAAAAGCCCAGCTACCACAACTCCATCCTGTAGACCTTCAAAATTGGGGTGTCTACAGGAGGTGGAGGAAAATGAGAGAGTTACGTGGAGAGAGAGAGAGAGAGAGAGAGAGAGCAATCAAGATAGTTTTAAACTAATAAAATGTAACTCTTGGAAGTCAAAAAGTTTAGCAACCCAAGAGTCTCTCTCACATAGAAGTATGCATGAGTGGTTATGTAAACATTATGCATGCATGTAATGTCTATGTAAATAATATACGTGTATGTAATGACTTGGTAAATATTACGCATGCAATGGCTATGTGAATAATATGCATGCAATTGCTACATGAATAATATGCATGGAATGACTAAATAAAATGGCATGCAAAGGCTGAGATAATGGTTGTAAATCATTGGGTTAGATTGACATGCATGGCTATGTGAAATGCATGCAATGGCTTTGTGCAGAAATACATAATTTAGTTACATGAATTGCATGCATGCTAAGGCTTGGTGAATGATATGCATGCATGTACTGGTTACGTGCATAATATGCATGCAATGACTACGTGAATAATACGCATGCATGTAATGGTTACATGAATAATATGCATGCAATAGTCATGTGAATTTAATTAGCAACAATAGAGTGAATGTGATTTTGGGCTTAGGGACAGAGATGTGATGGTCTAATCTGAGATTTAGGTTCTAGTATGAGATTTAGGTAGGTTTGAGTAAGTTTTGGCATTGGGAAATGCCACGTCACAGTCGTGATGAGCTCTTCCAGAGAAATCCACCAATAAGTGGCCGCAAATTGGGGTGCCTACAAATGCCCCTCCCTGAGCAAGGTTGAGGGAACTGAGGCCAATGCTTAGGGTTGACAAGACACCTCGCCTGAAGCACGCGGGAGGATGATGTTTGTTGTTGCCGATGAGTCACTTATCTGGTGGATACACTGGAAGTCATGACTCGCTGTCGAAATGTAAATGTGGATGCTAAAATGATGCCAATGCAAAAACGGGACTGAAATGTCTGCAAATGCAAAAACAATGCTGAGACACCAAATGCTGATGTGGGTGCAATGTTAGGGTGCAGGTATCGCATGCTACTACATGCAAATGGTGCGTGCCATTGCAAATGGTACATGTCGAATGCGATGCTGAGCTCTGTTGGGGATTTGCGCAACTTCATGTGATACTAATGCGAATGCTGACACGATGCTTATGCAATACAACAAGATATAATACCTATGAAATAACATACAATGATATACTATGAAATACAATGAGATGCAAAGCTCATGTAGGGGCATAATGCGACGAGATGCGATGATATGCAAATGCAATGTAATGCAACATCGATGAAAGGGAAGTACCAACGAAGGGGCATGATAAGTTGTCGGATTCATCGATCGGATAGTTAGGGTTATCAACCTGAAGAAAAGGGATAAGCAAATAGCCCTAATGCCTGATCAGGGCATCATGGCTACATTAGCCTTCCCTGGATCATAGGACTGGCTAAAGTCGTAGTCCTTAATGTATTATTTCCATCTTCGCTGCCTCATATTCAAATCATTTTGGATGAATATGTATTTCAAGATCTAGTGATCTGTGAATACTTCAAACTGCTTACCAAACAGGTATTGTCTCCAGATTCTTAGAGTAAAAACCACTGTAGCCATTTCCAAGTCATAGGTGGGATAGTTTCTCTCGTGATTCTTTAATTGGCATGAAGCATACGTCACTACTCTCCCATGCTGCATCAATACACACTCCAATCCTATCCCACAAGCATCACTATACACTGCAAAACATTCGCTCCTAGTGGGTAGAGTCAATACTGGAGATGTGACCAGAAGAGTCTTCAATTCATTAAAGCTCTCTTCGCATTGCCAATCCCAGATGAACAAACCTCTTTCTGAGTCAACTTGGTTAAAGGTGTTGCAATCTTGGAGAATTCCTATATGAATCTCCTGTAATATTCCACCAAGCCCAACAAACTCCTGATCTCTGACACAGTTTCAGCCTGTCTCAGTTGCTAACTGACTCAACCTTGGTCGGTTCCACCTTGATTCCCTTGTAGGAAATGATGTGGCCAAGAAATGTGACCTCTCTCAACCAAAACTCACATTTCGAAAACTTTACATAGAGTTGATGCCGTCGCAAGGTCTCTAGCATGGTCCTTAAATGCATCTGGTGACTCTCAATGTCAGGAGAATATACTAACACATCATCAACAAATAACACTACAAACTGATCTAGGTAGGGCCGGAATACTCTGTTCATCAGGTCCATAAAGGTAGTTGGTGCATTTGTCAATCCAAATGGCATAACCAGAAACTCATACTAGCCATATCGAGTACAAAAAGCTATCTTATGCACATCAGATTCTCGGATTCAAAGCTAGTGATATCCCGATCTCAAGTCAATCTTCGAAAAGACTGAAGCTCCCTGTAATTGATCAAACAGATCATCAATCTTGGGCAGAGGGTACTTATTCTTTATGATGATCTGGTTCAACATCCTGTAATCTAAAGCTCAAGGTGACAAACAAAACTAAAGACTAAGTGAACCATCCTTCTTCTTGACAAATAGAACTGGTGCACCCCAAGGTGACACACTCGGTCTGATGAATCCTTCATCCAGTAACTCCTAAAGCTGATTCCTGAGTTCCCTCAATTCTGTTGGTGCCATCCTGTAAGAGGCCTTCGAGATGGAACTAGATCCCAGCACCAGATCAAATTGGAACTCAATCTCTTTATGTGGTGGCATCCCAAGGAAGTCCTCTGGGAAAACATTAGGATACTCCTGAACCACGGGTATGTTGTGTACCCTCAAAGTAGGAGAAGAAGACACCACCACACTGGCCAAATATCCCATGCAGCCTCCAGATAGGTGGCAGTAGGTTCTTCTGTTCTCCTGGCCTGGTTCCTTGCACCATGCACCACTCCTAATCTAGACATTCTACCAGAACTCTCATCTTGACACAATCGATCATGGTTGAATGTTGCGTTAGCTAGTTCATCCCTGAGATAATATCATATTCCTGCATATCTATAATTATCAGATTGACCTTAAAGTCCTGATCCCCCAGCTTCACATTGATTGACTGTAGATACTTCCATGCTAGGCTATGCTCTCCTAGTGGGGTCACCATATCGAGATAGAAAGCCAATTTAGCCAGCCTGTCTCCAATCTCAGTAGCAAATGACTTAGAGATAAAAGAAAACAAACTCCCTAAGTCAAACAAACTCTAGCCATTTGGTTAGCCACATGGAAAGAACCTAATTATCACATAATAATAACCATCATTAACAACATCATCATAGGGAATAGTGTCAGATACAAAAGTACATAGAAAGAGAAAGAACATAATACATAACACCCTACTACTCCTTACCCTCTACAATGTCTCAAGAAGGACCAGCATTAGGAGTAACTATGGAAAACACTCGTCCCTTGTTTGGCTGGCGTGGGGTATGTCCAGTCTTTCCACAATTATAGCACACCATCTTTTCTGGGTTTCGCTGTCGACGATAACACTGTGCTACTACATGCGCTGTACAGCCACAAACAAAGTAGGATCTTCTCTCCCCTAAGCTGCTGCTCGAGCCAACCATACTATGTCTAATACTTCCCCTCCTTACAAATGACTTTGAGCATTCCTTCCTTTTCTTCCTAGTGCTTCCAGAATTACTGGAACTCTATATCCCAGAAGTGGACGACCGCGGCGTAAACATCTTTCCCTTCCCTTTCCCTTTAGGGTAATCTTCCAAGATTTGCTTGTGGTTTTTCTCATACCAGGTTGCCACCTCCACTGCCTCTAGCAGGGTTGAGGGTCGAAAGCCTAGAATCTTAGATTTGTGTGTTAGGGTCAGTCTCTCCACAAATTTCTTGGCTTTTCCCTTCTCTGTATCAAATATCTATAAGAACTGCTCTAAGTAGGTGAAGGTTGCCTCATACTTAGCCATTGCATGCCACCTTGCTTCAATTCTCAAAATTCCTTGTCCAGTTGATCCCTCTCGTGCTCAGGAAAGTACTTCTCATAGAAAACATCATGGAATTCCATCCAAGAGATCATTAGTAAGTCAGAATTTGGGAATTTTGTGCGACAAGTGACTCTCCACCACTAATCGATGTCACCCTTGAACTAAAAGGTGGCTAGCCTGACCCATTTCTTTACTGAGCACTCCAGGCCCACTAGAATCTTCTCAACCTCTAGTAGTCATGCCTCACAATCTTTTGGCTTGCTGTGGCTGTCAAAAGTTGGCACGTTTAACCGGTAGAACTTGAGCCATGGGTCTACCTTAGTCCCGTTTGTATTATTTCTGCTAAATCTCTAGGCGAACCCCTGCATAATATGACTTAGTTCCTGCCGTATACCTCCCCAGCCACTATCCTGCTCTCCGCCAGAACTCGTTACCGGAGTCCTGCCCTTGCCTCACCCTCTAGGCGGCATCTTGTGCTGCCACACATGCAAACAAGCAAAGACATCAGGTGCAATCATTCTTCATTGTGTTGTCTTTAAGGAGTCATTAACCGAACACTACAATCTGGTGCACTTAATGAACCTAGTATCTGATACCACTCTGTAATGCCCCAATGCTACACAATAGTACAGAAACTACCAAATTAATTAATTAATTCTAAATTGACAAAATTTAATAATTAAGTACTTAGAAATTGTTACTTAGACCTGTGTGCGGCTAAGTAACTACATGGATCACACCAGAGCAAGACTACACCTCCAACTATGCACTTGAAACAAAACATCAATTAAACACGTGTAAGTGACATCAATGTTACCCAGTACACACCCCACACACACAAAAACCAGCTAAGGCTATGCTACTACCAAAACCACAAAGAAAACATGAACACCAAAAAGCCAACACATGTGATACAGAGAAACCATTTATAAATCATGTCTTTTCAAAACTTTCTTGTCATTTCCTTTTAAAATGTCATGCACATTTGCCAACCATTTTCATGTATTTCAGGAAGCAGTTTCTTATCTAGAATCTAGCCTAAAACACAATCCTTTTATTTCTCAAATCACAACAAAACCACGGTTGAAAACTATCACTAACCACAAGTCTCAAACTAAACCAAAACCTATCATATCACCCTAGCTATAGGTGACCGACCTAGTTACAAGCAGTTAGTGAGCCTCTATCCCTGTCTACACTGCACTACCATGGTGAACCACCCTGTCCAGGAGTTCAATCACCTTAGCCCTAGCTTCAAGTAACGTACCACACAGGTACAAGCACAGGGTGCATCCTCTCGACACCTCTGGTGCTCGAGCACCTGGGGACTCTAACCCCAACTGACACTGAAGGTAGTCTAGGTCCTTGATGTCCTAGGTCCTACAGTGCCACCACATCACGAGGCTCTCTCCTCGGACGAAAACTTGACAACCATTGCCTATGACACGTCTCGACCATTCAGAGGTCTCATTACCCTTTGTTGGTATGACCAATCAACCTAAATGTGGTTCCTACAAATCTCAGCAAATCCTTTTAAAACATATGCAACATCCTTTAAAACTCTTTTTAAAACCATTTCCCAAAATCATTTATCATTATCAAAAATCAATTTCAAATCAATTATTTTCCACATTTATGATTCTCTAAATCATTTCCACAGTCTTTATCCATTCATTGGTTCACATTCATATTTTATATATTTCCTACTTATTATAGGAAATCATCACCATCTCAATCATGTATTTTCATGTCTATTCAATCATTATCTCATTCCAAAAGTTACTAAAAACAGAATCTACATCTACTGAAACCAGTAGAACGTGCTGGCCAACCGCGTTGGTAGTTCTTGCTAGGTCTATCTGCGACCTAGTAGTGCTAGGTGCCTCTGCTGCCTAGTGGTGCCACGAGTACGCGTTGGCAGTTCTCGCTTTTCAAACACACCTAAGGTTTTATAGATAAAACTCAGAATAGAGCATGCAAACTATTTTTCCAGAAAAAATCCAAAAAAATCCCATAAAATCCACAAAATCACCAGGGTCCATTCCTTTAAATCCAGAGCATGCATAAACACTATACAATACATACATAACATGAATTTAACAAGGTTTCCATTCATTTCCATAAATCAACTTGATAATTCTCAGAAAAATCCCAAAAAGTCAACATAAGCATGGCATCACCGATTTTTTCAAGTATTTCATGTTAATATCTTAATTTATCAATCCTAGGCATGCTCCTATATGTTTTTCACCAATTTTAGGCATAATTTCATGGTGAGAAACGGAAAGGGGGCATACACAGTGGGAGTTTGCAGGTGATTCTTCTTTCTGGCGAGCTCTCCGATGGTCTCCGGCGATCCTCCTGTCATTCGTACCTCACCGACAATCCACTCCTCCACCTCCGGTCACGGCTCTCCGATTCTGGTGACAGCCAAACTCTAGCGACAGACCTCCTTTCCCTCCTCTCCCACTCTCATCTCTCCCCAACTCTCTACACAACTCTCCCTCTCGCCTCTCTCTTTGTTTTTCTTTCCCCCTAATCGTAGAAGGACCATGGGTTTTTTAACACCCAAGCATCATGTGGTCAGAGGGAGAGGGCTTGGGTGCATCAGCGTAGATGGGCGCAGGCAGCAGTTGAAGGGAAACATAAGCGCAAGTGGAGTCAGGCGGCGTTTCTTGTTTTCTAACATTTTATTGTTAAATCTCTGCGCCGACAATTCGCACCACCAACATTTGCCAATACTTCGTGCCATGCTTATTCGCCTACTAGATACGCCTAGTTTTCTTGCCAACATTACTCGCCTAAACCATCAACTTGACCCTTACTAGACAGAGCCCAAGAGAAAAACAAGAGCTCAAAACAAACAAACTACCCACACATACAACTCATGCACCAACACACACATTCCCACAAACACAAGGAAATCAAAATCTAAAGCACAACGCTGACATTAAATCTCATTATCAAAATGTTGTCTCTGGTACAACCCTGGATGTTACACGTATGCTTATTTTTGCCATGAATTTTTCCTAATAGAAGGAAATACAAGAACTTCTAGATGATGGTAGAAGAACTAGTTATTCCAGCTTCAAGATTTGGGATAATGATTGAAAAACAAGATATGCTTTGTGTAGACACCTCGATTTTGCAATCACTTGGCAGTAGGATCCTCTAGGAAGATGCTCTGGTTGCGACCACTAAACCTAAACCCTAACTCTACTAAAACCCTAAACCCACTCAAGCCAAGTCAAGCCCACATAAGTCCATTCTCACCTAATCAAAAATCAAAAGCAAACAAAACTCATTTAAAACATTTAAAATCCGAATTAATCAAATAAAAATCCCAATTAAAAGCAAAATTAAATAAAATCCACTTAAAATTCAAATTAATTCAGTAAAAGTCCTAATTAAAACTAAAATCAAATAAAATCCACTTAAACTCCAAATTAATTAAGTAAAAGTCTTAATTAAAACCAAAATCAAATAAAATCTAGCTAAGCCACTTAAAATCCAAATTTAATCAAGTGAAAATCTTTATTAAAATGAAAATCAAATAAAATCCATTTAAACCATTTAAAATCCAAGTTAATTAAGTGAAAACTCTAATCCAAGTTAATTAAGTGAAAAACACTAATTAAAACCCTAATCAAGTAAAACCCAATAAAATGCAGTAAAAATTAAATCTAATTAAAAAGAAACCCTAATCCAAACAAAAATCAAGCAAAAAATCAATGAAGTCAAAATCTAAGTCAAAACCCTAATAAAAAACCAATTAAACCAAAATTTAAACTAAATCCCAAATTAAGTCAAGTAAAAAACTAATTAAATCTAAATTAAAACTAAAACACAAAACTTTAATCCATTTAAATCCTAAAAACCCTGAAATAATAAAACCCTAAAAACCTTAATTTAAAATCAATTAATTAAATCAAAAAAACCCTAAAATAATGAAAATCCTAAAAACCCTGAAATAATAAAACCCTATAAACCCTAATTTAAAATCAATTAATTAAATCACAAAAGCCCTAAAATAATGAAAATCCAAAAAAATCTAATTTAAAACCAATTAATTAAATCACAAAGCCCTAAAATAATTAAAATCCAAAAAACCCTAATTTAAAACCAATTAATCAAACCTTAAATCAAAAAATCAAAAAATCAAAAACTTAATTAAAATCACCAAAACAAATAATTAAAAACCTAAAACAAAAATCTAAAACCCTAAAACCAAAAATAAAGAAAACCCAAAAACAGAAGCCCAAAACGCCCATTCCAGCCCAATAAGCACCCATTCCTCTTCAATCAAAAACTTTAGAAAACTCAAAAATAATTCCGACAAGCCTTCACCGTCGGTGACAACTCGAGTTTTCCGGCAAGATCACTCAGTCTCTGGATCGTATCCCTGATCTCCCACGATCTCCGGCCATTTCCTCCTCCAGCACGCGATTGATCCAACGGTGTTGATCCCCTGAGGAAGAGGATCGATGGCTAGAGAAAGCTTCGCCGGAGCTTAAAAAGACTGGTCGTCGACAATTCCCGCTCTCCCCCCAGCGCTTTAGCCCACATACAGCACCCTTTGAAAAACCCAGAGCCATCCTAGCTATTCCCCAGTTTCAAGCCACCTCCTCCAAGCCCATTTGTAGCCCCAGAGAAGCCCTGAATCACCACCACTGGAGCTACAGTCAGAGGATGATCGCCGTCGAGCATATCCAAAGAAGACAGCACTGCCTACCAGGTATTCCCCTCCCCTCTCTTTCAATATCAAGCATGCCCCTTTAAGTCTAGATAGCTTCCCCAGCCTTTCCTGTGCTTTTCGTCGAAGTTGGTAGGCCCAGCCCGCCGTCATCTCAGCCTCTTATGGTGGGTTCACCACCACCGACGAGGCCAGTGGCCTCCTGGTCCTGGGGGGCCCCATGGGCCTCTCCTCCCTCTCCCTCCTTCCTCCTCTTCCTCCCTGGGTTCCCTTCACTCGGGAAGGGATCCACTAGCCTCCTACAGCAAAGAACACCGTCGCAGCCCTGCCGATGGTCGACCCTCGCCGTGGAATCAACCAGTGACCTCCGGACGCGCTCGCTTCGCACCGCCATGCTAGGAAGCTCCGCTGCACCACCACGAGCCTCTCCAAGCAGCCACATTGTCGTTCTAGACCCTAGAGCTCCGCCTCCACCTCTGTCACGACTGTCGCCAAGGCCTGCGACGAGGAGAGCACACCAGCTTGTTCCAACCTCGCCTGCGGCCCCGAGAGCTTCGTCGAGCCACCCTGGAGCTTCTCCGACCATCGTTGCGCCAAGCCACCGCCTCTAGGAGCGCCACAGTTGAAGCCCCATTGCCGAAGAAGAACGTCGACCAGGGGGGACCAACGACTCATTCTAGCCATCGAGGGCTCAATCGACGCTGTTGGATCTTCCCCTTGTCTTCTCCTCCAACTTCCTAGCCCCTTAGGTCGCTAATCAGACGCCAGGAGAGCTCAGATGAGCCTCCTAGGCCGTCACCGTTGGCGATCTTCGAATCGCCGGCGATGACTATTAGATTTTTAGGATTTTTATTTAAAATCCCCTTAGTTTTTTAAAACATTACAATTAGAGCCTAGGATTTTATGTTTTAGCCCTTGTACTTAGTTTTTTAAAACATTACAATTAGAGCCTAGGATTTTATGTTTTAGCCCTTGTACTTTAAATTAAAATTACATTTCTTTTGTTTCATTGTAAATATTGCATGTTTTATCCTGTTTAATTTTAATTCCATTTTATCAGTCCTATAAATGTTTATTTTTTCACATTTAAACCCCTGCATTCATGTTTTCTTTGCAATTAAGTCCTGAAGTTTTCCATTGAGCCCCTAGAGCTTTTAAAAATAAACCTTCTTTGTAAAATTTGCATTTTGTACCCTAAAAAACTTCATAATCACACTGACCATCATAAAAGTCCAATTTTTATCACATTTAAGCCCTAAAATTTTACATGTAAGCTCCTAGATTCATAACATACAGTCAGTGAGTATAGAAAATTTGCATCCAAACCCTTAGACTAATTCTAAATTCATCATTTAGGATTTTAATTATTTTCATACCCAATTTTGACATTTTTCACTTCTTTTATTTATAATTTTGCACTTAAATATAGTTTTCATTTAAAAATCTTGTTTGCATTGTAAATTGATCTTTAATCTCACATTTTAGTCACATTTGCACTTTATGTGTGAATTTTGCACCTTAGACCCTAAATTCTCAGGAAATTACCAAGGTACAATTTTGACACATCTCAGTGCTACATTTGCTTTTAATCCATCACTTGCACATTAAGATAAGAGGCACTGAACACATTTTATTTAGGTTTCCCCCTATTTTTTGTGAAATTTGCACTTTGGTCCCCGTACTTGTCCTTTACCATGTTTACATCATTTTCTTGTTTTTAAAACCATGTCCCTTTCGTGCTTTCTCGCAAACAACATTTTCCCAACATTTTGCATACATTAGACCATACATCATCCACATACACACATTTATCACATTTGACCTCGTGAAATTACTAAATTGCCCCTGTACCACCAATTTACTCACATGCATGTTATTTGTGCACAAAGTCATGCATAATCTCTGTATCAATCATTCCTCAACATTTTATGCACATTTAGGTATATTTTCATACATTTCACATAGTTCTTCGTCACATTTGCACATTATCTCATCCTTTTCGAGCAAGGTTGCATCTTATGTGGTTTTTCGTGGATTTTTCCATATTTCGTTTTTGGAATCCTTCACTTGACATTTGATTTGATTTCCTTTACTCCTAAACTTTAGATTTTTCGATTTGATTTGAATTTCACTGCACGAGGGCATACACTAACTTACCAAAAGGCCCACATTGGCCCAATCGTGGATTATTTTCCTTTTTTTTTTATTTTTATGACATTTTCCATGATTCTGACGATGTGGCTTGACCCCACTTTTGATCCGTTTGATATCGATGTCATTTTCTAGGACATTCTTTCTAAAAACACTGTCATTTTATGTGATTTTCTTTACATGTCGCCAATTGCCCGTTTTACGCAGACTTCTTTGCAATTTTACCAATTTGATTTCCATGATATTTTCTACGATTCTGATGATTTGGGTCGATTGCATTTTTGATTTTCTTGATGTCGGTATGGTTTCCTGGATCATTTTCTTCAAAAACATCGTCATTTCATGTGATTTTCTTTGTCGTGTCGTATTTTGTGATTTCGTCATTTTGTCATTTCGTGTGGATTTCTTCGTAGTTTTTGCATACCACCTTGCACATCCATCTAGGCTTGACTTGGCATTCATATTAGCATGATTGGAGCACAATCTAGGCTTAGAAAGTATTCATTCAACCTCTAGCAACAGAATAGGACTTGAAAAACCGTGTTTCTCAGGTGTACGGGGGTGCTTAACACCTTCCCTGTGCGTAATAGGAATCCTTACCTATCCTCTGGTTTGTAAACATTTGGCCTTTTCATTTTCATCTCATGCATTCATCCTTTTGTGATTTGTTTGTGGTTTTCCTCGTCTTTCCCTTAAAAGATTAAGTGGCGACTCCATTTTTTCGTTTTATCCTATCTTGCTCCTTTGCCATCTTGGGATGGCTGTGGCCCCCCTCTAGTGCGACTCCGCATCAGATTCCGGGCAGGTGTGGTCACAGAACTAGCGACTCCGCTAGGGAGTACCAGATTCTAACTTTTAGGTTAGTCTTTTTCGCTTGCTTGATCTTTATTTCTGAGGCTTTGGCTTCATATACTTGTTTGTTTGTCTTTCTTGTTATTGTTTGCTTACTTAGTGTGGCTTTCGCATTTTCTTTTACACATTTGCTCTATCACTGCACTCACATGCTATATATCTTACCTTTTGATTTGATGGATGTTTTCTTTTCACAATAATGATGCCACGACACTTGCACATGCCATGATTATGCCTTTTGCTTGATGTTTGCTTGCTTGTTTGCCTTACTTGTGTGTTTTCTTTCCCTTTCGCATTTGACATGATTAATAGAGTAGAGACATGTTTGCCTTCTCCTTCTGGTTTATAATAAAACACACAAACTCAGAGAAACAATTAATAAGGCAAAACTAGAGACTAATTCGAACTCTTTCCGCCTGGTTAATAAAATGCAAGTAAAAGACACAAAAGCATATTGCATGATTGATCATAAAGGGTATGCATCTTCTCCCCTGAGTCCACCTATAGTTTGCGAAGGACAATTCTAGCAGCCTGTTCTATAGCTTTAGCGTAGGACGCGTTGCTAGTTTGTCCCCCCTTGTTTGAGGTCGTGTCCGTATTAGTAGAGGGTACAGTTCCATGCTACTGTAGGAGATGAGGCCACCAACGCACCACTCGTTCACTGTTTACACTTTGGCCAAGATTTAGAGTGGGGACCTTTACTTTCTAGCATGAGTCGAAGACCCATTTACCCATGTGTGATCCCAGAGTATATGGTTTTTTAGGAAACACTTAGTTGGTGAGAGAGAGCATATTAGTTGCATCCATGTGCGTGAATGCCATTCACGCCATCTTAATTACTACATATTGTTGCTGGTTTTAACACCAGTAGTTTTCTTTTTTCCAAGTAGAGCATGAGTTCCTTAGTCAGTGCTCGAGTGTTCCTGCCTTGATTCTTTTGTTTGCAATGCTTCGTTATTGATTGTCATTTCTTGGGTTATTCGTCACTTTGACAATAGCTCGTCCTAGGATTCATCCCCTCATTTGCCACCTAGTTTGATTCTCACCCATTCCCGGTCAGCCATGGCCCAATGCATCAGCGAGTCTCTTTCCACCACTATTGCTCAAAAGTGCACTCCATTTTCAGTCCCTCTAACCCTTATTGTGACTTCGGCTATTCACTTGTCCCCTTCGTGCATCATGGAGGTTCTGTCCCCTACATCGTAGGAGATCCACTGACCTTGGCCAGTCTGGAGCTAGGCACTGAGTCTATCTCAATGACCCCTGTTCAGATTCCAGATGTATCACTGATGGCCTCTTTTCCTTAGGGTTCTTTCTCTTTTAGCACAAAGTCCACTATGGCAACATCCCAAGTGGGTTCCCTGCCTCTAGGGCAACTTGTATCCATTCCGTCTTTGACATGCTGTCGTTTGACTGTGCTATCCCTCACTGTCCTTGAGAGATCTCCTGTCGCACAGGGAAAATATCTGTTGGCCCTTGCCTAGAAGATCGAGGGCATGGCCTTTGCTATCCAGTCTGCTATAGACCCCATTGTTCCTGAGGTTCCCCGGTAACCTGCTCTAGTGTTCAAGGCTTCACCTTCTGCAACACCACCTCAGCCCTCACCCCTCACCCCAACTCCTCATTCCACCCACATTAGGTGTGACACCACTGCCTCAGACACACCACCTCACTACACAGCATTCTACTACAACATTTGGTGGCCAGCCCCTCTGGTTGGTCGGAGTACAGCATCCTGTAACCATGCCGGCGAGGAGATTCCGCAAATGAATGCGAAATCGGTCGGCAAAATCACGTCGAAAAAGCAAAATAAAACGGAGTCGCCACCTAATCTATTATGGAAGACAAGGAAAAC
>JAMKQA010051730.1:0-15280 GCA_024699735.1 Posidonia australis
ACGAATTTTGGTTGTTGGGTGGAAGGAGGAACTCAAGCAAGAACTTGCAAAAGTGCAGATCTGTTCTCAGATTTCAGCACTAGAGTTTTTCTCCCAAAGTCTTGTCCTTGGAATGGCTGCTATGGATCTCTATTTATAGGGATCTAAGGATAGGTTACTCAAGATAAACAAAGAGCCTTGCAAACGAAAAGCCTCGAATATTCGTTGACACATTCGTTTGCAAGGGTAACAGCCCGGAAGATGGAAGGTCAGCAGCCAGAGCTGGGCACCTGCTTGGTGAGCCAGTGGTGTACGCCTACTTGGTGCGCCTGGTTGGTGCGCCTGGTTGGTGCGCCTAGTTGGTGTGCCTGCTTGGTGCGCCAACCCTGCTCAGATATTTTGATTGGGGCTCTGGCTAATGGGTTTGGGGCTATGTTTAAGGGTTGATCACATCCAAAGTAACATAGGATACTCATCTTTGGGTCACCTCAAAATCGGGGTGTCTACACCTACTGATGATCTCTTGGGAAGAATTCTGAGAGGTATTCTATGTGAGATTTTTCCCTGAGCATGAGAGGGATAAGCTAGATAGAGAGTTCAGGAATCTGAAGCAGGGGAGCCAAACTATGGCAGAGTATGAGTCGTCCTTCCTTGGGATGGAGTAGTTCTCTCAGGCTGTGATTTCTGAGAAGAACAAAGCCAAGAGGTTCGTGGAAGGGCTAAACCCTGTGTTGAGATCCAGAGTTATTGGCTTCAGATGCCAGACCCTAGCGGATGCTGTTGAGCTTGCAAGCCACTATAAGGATGATTGTAGGCTGTTTCTGGAGGAGTATCCTAAGAAGGAAATGGGGAGAAAGTTTGTCTCTCGACCCTCCATTTCTCGACCATCTGTGACTGGAGCGCCAAGTTTTGGGAGTTCTGGCAGCTCTGGGAAGAAGCGGAAGCAACGGCCTACATCTGGTAGAGAAGAGAGTGTGAGTTTCAGCCACGTAGTGTCCAGTAGCGGCCTACAGGTGGGACCATGCCATGTCTGTGGAAAGAAAAGGCATGTAGCAGCGCAGTGCTAGCACAAGTAGAGGAATTTAGACAGTGCAATATGCTACAACTGCGGGAAGTTCGGGCATTACCAGAAAGACTGTCCCAGTCAGCTGAAGCATGCAAGAGATGTGCCACGTCAGCCTACTAAAGGGAGAGTATTCTCCATTGCTGTCCTAGATACTGGTCCATCTGAAGATGTGGTAGAAGGTGAGAACTAGCGCGGCTGTATTAATTAAGTTCTATCCTGTAATAATAGATCCTATGTGTAATTAACACTATTTCTTATTCTGATTATGGTTTATGGTGTGCTGATTATAGGATCTTTTCTTGTGGCTGATCGAATGGCTCGAGTCTTGTTTGACTTTGGGAGTTGATTTTCTTTTGTCTCTGAGTCATTTTCTTCAAAGATCGGGACTAAGCCAACTAGGTTGGCATTCCACCTAAATGTAGTCACTCCATTGGGAGAACACAGTCTAGCATGGAGGTACTTGAGACTGGTTGATATTCAGCTGGGGGACAGGAATTTTCAGGCCAGTTTGATCCTGATGGACATGCACGATTATGATGTTATCTTGGGAATGGATTGGCTGGCACAGCATTCAGCCGTGATAGATTGTGCCAAGAGAAGAGTTCTGGCAAAGTGTCCAGGCCAAGACTGATGTATGGTATAAGGCATCAGACCGGGTGAGCCCGGAAAAGTAATTTCTGCTCTCAAGGCCTATCATCACCTAGCAAGAGTCAGTGTGAGCTATTTGGCCTATGTGAAAGTTTTAACTTCACCTGTAGTCGTTATTCAGGAGTTACCGATAGTGAGAGAGTATCCCGATGTTTTTCTAGAGGAATTGCCTAGCATGCCACTGCACAGGGAAGTGGAGTTTGTGATTGATTTGGTGTTGAGATCAGGTCCTATTTCTAAGATTCCGTATAGGATGGCGCCTGTTGAGTTTAAAGGGGTTCCGGAATCAACTGCAGGAACTGATGGATAAGGGATTCATTCGTCCTAGTATCTCACCTTAGGGAGCATCGGTTCTATTTGTTAAGAAGAAGGATGGTTCACTTCGACTCTGTATAGACTACTAGATGTTGAACCAGATCACTGTCAAGAATAAGTATCCACTACCCAAGATCAACGATTTGTTCGACCAGTTGCAGGGAGCATCGATGTTTTCCAAGATAGATCTAAGATTTGGATACCGGCAGCTGAGAATCAGTGAGGCAGATGTGCAGAAGACAGCCTTTCGCACCAGTTATGGGCATTATGAGTTTTTGGTTATGCCATTCGGGTTGACGAATGCTTCGGCTGCTTTTATGGACCTGATGAATAGGGTGTTCAGGCCCTATTTGGATCAGTTTGTGGTCATCTTTGTGGATGATGTTTTGGTGTATTCTCCGGATGTGCAGACCCACTAGAGGCATTTGAGGATTGTACTGGAGACGCTAAGGCAGCATCAGCTTTATGCCAAGTTCTCCAAGTGCAAGTTTTGGCTGGAAGAGGTGTCTTTCCTTGGTCACATTATTTTAGGAGAAGGTATCAAGGTGGATCCAGCCAAAGTGGAAGCTGTGAGAAGTTAGGCCAGACCAAAGACAGTAACTGAGATTAGAAGTTTTCTAGGCCTGGCAGGATATTATAAGAGATTCGTCCAAGATTTCTCCAAGATTGCTACACCGTTAACAAGACTGACTAAAAAGGAAGTGCACTTTACCTGGGATCGGCAGTGCGAGGAGAGCTTCAATGAGTTGAAGACTCGTCTGGTATCAGCCCTAGTTTTGACTTTGCCCTCTAGGAGTGGTTGTTTCACAGTCTACAGTGATACCTGTGGAACTAGTTTGGGGTGTGTGTTGATGCAGCATGGTAGGGTGGTGGTGTACGCCTCATGCCAGTTGAAAGATCACGAGAAGAATTATCCCACCCATGATTTAGAGATGGCAGCTGTTATGTTCACCTTGAATATTTAGAGGCATTAGTTATATGGCGAACAGTTCAAGGTGTACACAAATCACAAGAGACTGAAGTACATCTTTACTCAGAAGGATTTGAACCTGAGACAGAGGCGCTGGGTGGAGTATATTAAGGATTATAATTATAGTTTGTCGTACCACCTAGGAAAGGCAAATGTGGTTGTAGATGCTTTGAGCAGACGTACTTATGTCATGGCTAGTCTGAGGATCCATGAATGGAAATTATTAGAGGGATTAATGGAGTGCAAGCCACAAAGACAGTCTTAGGGAACTACCAGAATGGTGTTGGCTAATTTGTCTGTCCGCCCAAAGATGATTGAGGCGATTGTCACAACTCAACAATATGATTCTTTTGTGTCTGATATCTGGAGGAAGCTAGAAGCTAGTAATACCCCTTATTTTTAAGTTGGGGTAGACGATGGGTTGAGGTACAATCTGAGATTATATGTGTCTCAAATAGAGGAAATCAAGAATAGTTTGTTGGATGAAGCTTACCGCTCTAGATACACTATCCATTCAAGAAGCACCAAGATGTATAAAGACCTGAAAGGAATTTTTGGTGACCTAGGATGAAGAGAGAGATTTCTAAGTATGTGGCAAGGTGTGCAACTTGCCAGATGGTGAAAACAGAGCACCAGACACCTGAAGAGACTTTGCAACCCTTGGACGTTCCAATGTGGAAATAGGAAAATGTGTCGATGGACTTTGTGACAGGTTTGCCACGAACCCAAAGACGGAATGATACAGTTTGGGTGACAGTAGATCGCCTTACAAAATCGACACATTTCTTGCCAATGAGAGTGAATCTTCCTTTAGCAAAACTAGCAGAGTTGTTTGTGTCTGAGATTGTGAGATTGCATGATGTCCTAGTGTCTATTGTGTCTAACAGAGACACGAGGTTTATATTGAGACTTTGGGGAGCTCTGCAGGAGGCTTTTGGCACGGTGCTGAATTTTAGTACTGCCTTCCAACCCCAAACGGATGGCGAAACAGAGAGGACCATCCAGGCACTAGAAGACATGCTGAGGGCCTACGCCTTGGACTTTGGTGGTAGCTGGGAGGATCACTTACCTTTGATTGAGTTTGCATATAATAACAGTTACCACGCTAGTATTGGTATGGCACCATATGAGGCATTGTATGGCAGACCCTACAAGACACCCACATGCTAGAGTGAGGTGGGTGAGAGATAGTTAGTTGGGCCCGAGATCGTACAAACATTATGAGGGCAAGGTGGATCTGATCAGGAAGAGGTTGTTGTTTGCCTAGAGCCGGTAGAAGAGCTATGCTGATAGGAGGCGGAGACCTCTGGAATTCGAGGTAAGAGACTTCATGTTCTTGAAGGTGTCACCAACCAAGGGTGTGATGTAGTTCAGGAAGTGAGGCAAATTGAGCCCAAGGTATATCGGACCATACCAGATTACCAATAGGGTTGGTGAGGTGACATACAGACTAGATCTGCCTCCATAGTTGGTAGGTGTGCACAACACCTTCCAAGTATCGATGTTAAGGAAGTGTTTGGCCGATGCATCCCAAGTAATACCAGTGCAGCCAGAGGAGCTGCGAGAGGACCTATCTATGGTTGAAAATGCAGTTCAGATATCGGATAGAAAAGAGCAAGTCCTCAGGAACAAAGTGATTCCATTGGTGTTAGTTCAGTGGCAACACCATGGTACAAAGGAAGCTACCTGGGAGTGCGAGGTGGACATCCAGAGACGGTACCCCTACTTATTTTATTAAAGCAGAATTTTGAGGACGAAATTCTTTTAAGGGGGTAGGACGAAATTTCGAGTAATTTCGAGCCTGATTATCCATTTTTAATTGTAAACCATGTAATTAATTGTATTATTGTATAAATGGTTTATTAATGGATAATCTGTTGTTTTTGGATGTGTGAGTTTGTGGTTGGCTTTCTGTGCACCTACTTGTGATTTGGGACTAATGTGGAGTCCAATTTGAGGATGCACAGTTGCCTTAGTTTGCGTGCCCATTCCTTCCTCTTTTCATTCTTTCTTTTTCTCCTTACCCCGTCTTCTTCCTCCACCAGCCTGTGCCACCAACGACGCTAGCCCGTGCCTTCCCATCTTCTCCGACGTGATGGGTGACTGGCGTGACGTAGGAGGAGGAGGAGACAAAGAGAGGCAGAGGCGAATGGAAGAGGAAGGGCTACGATGCGAGAAGCAAGAGGGAGAGGAAGAACGACATGCGTAGAGGAGGTGGTGGTTGTCTGGGTGGTTCGCCAGCTAAGGAAGCTTCGCTAGGGCTATGTTGGAGTGTGGGGAGAGTCGTCGGTGTGAGGGGAGGCTCGCAAGAGAGGTACGCGACCCCTCCTTTTCCCTTGTTCTGCATTATCTTGAAAATGAGTTAATTGCATGAATTGATGAAAAATGCATATAAAATTGTAGAAAAATAGTGGAATTGATGAAAATGAGTTGAATAGCAAGAAAACATTGATATCATGCGGTTAAGATGGAATTTGGTAAGGATATACGAGATTTTGGGATGATGGCTATAGTAGCCGTTTTTGAGTCTCATCCCTTTGTGATTTTTGTGTGGATTGTGTAGTTAATGAGATCTTGATTGGTTTGAGGGGTTTTGAAGTAGATAGAGGGTCTACACCCCATGATTTATTGGTACTTTGGGATGTGTGTTTGGGAGGTCCGATCGAGGCTCCCACTTCCGGCGATTTCGTTGACCGAAACAGGGGAATGCCCTTGTTGTGGGAGATTCGGTATGCTGAATTGAATTCGGGATACCGAAATCATAACAGATTAAGCCAGGATACCTGGTTTCGGTAGATCGAAATCATCCGGTCAACCGAAATAGGGATTTTCGGTATACCTAAAATGTTTGATGTATCGAACCAGAGATTTTCGGTCTACCGAACCTAAAATTTGGTCTGTCGATTTTGCCCTAGCCCTGATATATATATATGTGAATCTAAAATGAAGGATAAATGGTTTAAAAGGTATGTAAAGTATGTGTTGGTTATGGTTTCCCCATGTAAATGACATGGAGGAATATAGAACCTAAACAACTGGGTTTGGGCTTGGTTTTGGGTTTTAGACCCTATAAACGAATTAAATGGTTGATTGTGTGTGGCTTTTGGGCATGAGACCCAATCGTGATTTTTAGCACATTATTTTTCATGAATTGAGTTGGGTCCCCAGTGCAGGGTCAGGTGTTTCATGGAAACAGATTCCTGCAATGAAAAAAAGAATGGAAATGAAAATGGTTTTGAAAAGGAAAGCTTAAAGAGTTTTGAAAATAAAACAATAATAATGTGCTAAGGAACCGCAGGAGTTGGTGTGGACAAAGTAGTGGGAGTATGAGGCTTCAATGAAACCAGTTGCCAGACACGACTGTGGTTGCTGAGTTGAGACAGTGTAGGCTGAGCCTGGGTTGTTGAACCTAGTTGTTTAGGTCACGGAGCTCGTGACAGTGTAGGCTGAGCCTAGGTTATTGAACCTAGTTGTTCGGGTCACCGACAGTGTAGGCTGAGCCTGGGTCATTGAACCTAGTTGTTCGGGTCACCGATGGGACATCAGACAAAGACGTATCCCCGTGCATATATGAAAGAGATTGAGGCTGAGGAAGAGTGACGAGAGGAGGGGGAGGGTGTGGGTTGAGAGAGAGAGTGTGTGTGGTAGCGGATCAATGGTGGAGATGGAGGTGTGCTCAGGTATGTAGGGAAATGTGCAGAGAAGAGTAGAGAGGAGTGGTGTCGTGCATGGCAGAAAACTCTAGCTTTTAAAGCCAGGCAAAGGGTATGTGGCTGCAAGCATGCAACCATTCGACCATGCCTGCACACCAACGAGTTTCCCAACTACCCACCACACTAGATATGCATGAGCTCAATCACTCGCCCCCCAACCACCGGCCCACACACAGACCCACACATGGGCCCACACACTAACACACACATGGGCATACAAGCACAGTGCCACATGTATAGGAACATACAAACAAATGCAGACCCACGAGGCCTAGGCCCAAAACCACGAAATCACACAAATAAGTCTCAGAACAGTAACACCTGTTCAAAATAAATTCATAAAAATTGTAAATAATTACAAAAATCAATTTACGGGTGTTACATTGATACTCTTGGTATATGTTGAGTTCTCATAGAATCTGATATATGGTATAAATTTTAGTGATACAAGTGTAGCTTGAAGAATATTATGAAATAGAAAGAAACTAAACTTTGGTAGAAAGATTAGATTGAGCCACTGAACTGATTCAGTCTTTGAACTTACCTAAAATCTCTATTTTAATTTTAGAGTAAGGAAAGGTAAAAATGAGCTAGGTTCTTTTTGTTTATAATCAAATGTTGAGCTGCCACATCACCTATTCCAAGGTGGGTAGTGACAATTCACAACTATTTCTACGGAACCAACAAAATCTCCAAACATGTAAAGAATCTAAGCAATCCACGGTGAGATCAAAAGTAGCATAAGAGAAGGATGTCAACTTTTTACACATGATCATAGACTGAGCTTACAAATCTTATATAAAAAAAAATTAAAAATAAAACTCCTACACCCAAAACCAAACATAGATTATCTACCAAGCTTGGGAGACAAAATAGAAAGCTGATATATAATTTATTTGTGAATAAATGAAAAACAGAATCTGGTTTAAGACTAGTCCCAAAAGTATCAAAATCCAAACCTTCCTGGGCAGTAGGAAGCTTTGTTGACCCATAAACTACATGACTCAAGAGAGATTGGAAAAGGGAAACCATACCTCCTTGCAGAAATCCAATCTTATGTAGTAGGTATCTTTCTGAGGGGATGGAAACCTCGAGAGGGCAAGGGTGAGGTGACAAGGAGGAGGCAGGGGAAGGGAAATGCACGCTAATGTCTTGCATGATGGTTATCAACAAATTAAGCTCGTCGGCATGAAGAGGTTGTGCTGCAGAGAAGGAGGTGGAGGTGGAGAGGGAGATGAAATGAGAGTAAGAAAGAAAAGGGAAAAGAAGCCACAGCTGGATATTTTAAATCTGAAATAGTGAGGACATACTCTCGCTAAATAAACCACGAGGACATAACAACAAAATATCCTCGTTAAGTCCTCGTGATAATATTGCGAGGTCATGTCCTCCCTATTTCTTCATTAAATGTCCTTGTTAAAAAATTGCGAGAACTTTTTCTCGCTATGTCCTTGCTAGATGTCCTCGCAAAATATAGAATTTCTAGTAGTGCGGTAACTATTCACATGAATTTTAAACATGTAATCATCTTAATATTCCAAATAAATAAATTTACAAAACAAAGGCTACTTTGGTAACATGTTGCTTTAATTAATCAATTTAAAAATATCAGACATTCATAAGAAATTAACACAAAAACTTGAATTACTATATTTGTCAAAACTATGTCCAAACGGATGTCTACGTGGACATCTACAAACACCTTGATATGCACAAAATGTGTCCAGACAAACATTTGCAAAAATCCTGATATGTTCAGGAAACTAGAGGATTTCATGACAAGCATAGGGAACTAATAGACATCCATTATTTCCCTGATGATTAACAGAACCTGAAAAGACATCTGTTAATTCCCTAAAGATTTTGGTGATCAGAGAGGATGTTCGTATAAACGTCTGCTACTGTAACTGCTGCCTATAAATCTCTAATTTCTTGATCCAAAAGGGAAAAAATAACTAAATTTTCATATTAATCATGCATAATAGGTGATTCTTTGATGATCTAATCATGACTTGCATTGATACCACTTATTGAAGATTTGGTATATCAAGATATTGAGATTAACATATCAAAGCTAGATTGAAAGAAAAACACAAAAGGAAAAACGAATGTCTTGTTCTTCCTACATAGGATCTTACATGTTAAATGAATAAGAACCAAACATAATTGAAAGCTTACCTGAATTCATATTGAAAATTGAAGAAATTACTCTTAATCACATGCATAGGATCCGATCTTCCAAACCTCCACACACCTATTTTCCTATGTGTTTCTCAAGATGTGGTGAGAGAGAAGGGAGGCCAAAAGTCAACGGTTTAGGAACCATAACCCCTTATTTATAGAATTCTATAATTTTACATATTTCTAATTTGACCCATCAACAATAAAAATATGTCCAAATGGTATCAACACATTAAATCCACACTACTTAATTAAATGATAAAACAACCTTATAGCTGTACAAGAAGATAGAAAATTGAATTCCATCAACCTCAAAATTGTGTATTATTGCTCATAATATCCAGAGTTTGAGCTCTGGTTATGCGATTGGTGGTTGTAGGGGTACACACGATTCGATCAAGACCTATTAATCGAACTAAACTTAAAGAAAAAAGGATTAGGATCAGGTGGTTTTTTATTCTCTTTAAGGGGTACAAACGGTTTAGTCAAAACCGATTGATGGTTTTATATTTTCTTTAAGAGTTGTGAAAATAGGATAAATGGCCAAGACGAAACCTCAACTAGGAAGTGTTTTGAGGTAAAGTGCATTAGGTCCCTCTCCTAGATCTATATATATATATAAGGCCCTGCCTTACTAAAGAAAAGTAAGGCCCTTAATCTCAACTATCAATCTTCATCTCAGTAACTATCATTTTATTAACAATAATTTAAAAAATCCATTAAATAAGGAGGTAGTTACTAAAACCACCTTTTCTATTAGATCCATCATAAGATTCAAATCCAGCGATTGAGAGATTCAGGGCACTACTTATCTTAAGTAGAGACAGGTCCTATGAGAAAATTAGCCTATATATATATATATATATATATATATATATATATATATATAGGAACAGGTTCAGTTACATCCTCCCTCAAATTAGCTAATTTGAAGGAAGATGCATGAGGATCATTAGATTGTGATCTAATGGTAAGTATTAAAACCGTTAATGATATGTCACGCCCCACATTTTCCACAATAATTTAAAACAAATTAAATTACAGGAAAATTAAAACCAACAGTAAATATCTAACAACCAAGACCTGTGTGTGTGGCTAGGAAACTCCAGACTATATGCACTACGCTAACCCTCTGCATGCCTACACCTGTAAACCAAAAATACGAGGAAAAACGAATGAGTGACAAAAGTCACCCAGTACGCACCCCAAGAAAAACCACGGAAAACAAAACTATAATTAATTTTCCTTTTAAATTCATTTCGTAAACCATTTTCTCAAAAACCTCATAAAACAATCCCACACTGGCCAAAACCACAACCGGGGCTCTACTAGCCCAAAGCCGCAAGCAAAGGCCCTCAATGGCCAAAACCACACACAGTGAGTCGGGAAACCCGACACTAGGCAACCAAACTCTGGCCACACGCAGTCAATCGAGGAGTGCCAAGGTGAAGCCACCCTATGCAGGGGAGATCACCGTTCCGCGATTCTCCCCACCTAGAGAACCCTCACAGAGCCAACCCCTCCCTAGGAAGGTTGTCCTGTCTCTCAGGATGCTACTAGCCATGGGGCACGTGTCCCACCCGCATTGGCCACTATAGGGTACACCTCCTCACGGCGTCCTCCACACATGGTGCTCAGGAGGGAGTGTCATACCTCCACACCCGAGCCTTAGTACTCACAGCGACAGTAGGAATATCATACCTCCCTGTCATGCCACAAGACACCTCAACCTGAGACCACAACTCTAGCCTTGAGACGATAGTCAATGTGTCTCATACCTCCAAGACCCGACGCCCCTCAACCTTAGGTATCTCGGCTTCCCGACCTCAACCAAGGAGTCGTGCCCGACCACCCGAGAATATTGTCACACTCCCTGGTCCCGACGACACGATTTTACACTGTCTCGGCCCCCACACAGAAAACCAAGAAAATATTTTCCAAAACAGGCCAACTATTTCTTTGAAATCTATTTTCCAAAACCATTTTTCTATCTTTGAAAACTCTTCCAAAACCATGGCAAAGCAGCGCATCAAGTGTCCCAAGGGACCACCACTGACGGCCCACAATCCCATCTTACATGGACCAAACAAACCAATCCAGAAAACCCTCAGAAATCAGATTTTTTTATAAACATATTTGGACCCTGATTCGGCATGCCGAAAATCAGGTTCGGTATGCTGAAATCCACTAATTCGGCATGCCGTTCTAGCTCCGGTATGCCGAAATCCTCTAGATTGGTTGATCCGGGTGATTTGGCAGGCTGAATCGACTAGAGGATCAAACTAACAGAAAAACGGTATACCAAACGAAATCGTTATACCGAAATTCACTGATTCGGTATGCTGTTTTCACTTCGGTATGTCAAATTCTGCGATATTAGAAAATGGCCCAAAACCTTACAATCCGAAATCGCCCAAACTAGGACCTCTGATCGGATCCCCTAAAAAGCACCAAAAATCTTGCATGAAACCTAAGATGTAGACCCTCGAGTCTACTCCAAATCCACTCAAACAAAACCAAAATCCATTCACCATGCATCAAGATATAAAATCACAAATGCAGAAGGGTCAAAATGACCTAAAACGCACGAACTGCCATAAATATCCATAAATTCTCATAAAATCACAATAAATTCTAGAAATGTAAATTTACCTAGATTCCATGCAACCCTATCAATTTCTACCATTTCCATGATCTCTATTACAAAAGGTGGAGAAGCATACTTGAAAACAGCCTCCAACGATCTTCGGTCGACTCCTACAAAATCTGGCGACCACGTCCTCACCACGACCCCAAGGACGCTCCACCCAAGCTCCACGAGCCACGTGAGCCACCCAAACGCCTCTGCTTCTCTCTCTCAATCTCTCTCTCTCTCTCTCTCTCTCTCTCTCTCTCTCTCTCTCTCTCTCTCTCTCTCTCTCTCTCTCTCTCTCTGAACACGTGATGTAGGGGAAAACAGGGGAGTCAAGTGGAAGGAGAAGGGGAAAAAGGAGAAAGGGGTGAAGAAGGAGGAGTGGAGAGGAAGGGAAGGAAAGGTGGGGAAGAAGGGAAACACGCCCGAGGAGGAGATGGAAAGAAGAAGAAAGAAGGAGAAGACGGCAACGAGCGGCGGAGGAGTGCGGTGCGGCTTATAAGGCCTGCGCATGCAGTAGCTGGGAGCATGCTCACTTGCACGTCTCAGCCACCAGCTCACTGCACGAGCACACCGGCCACTCCGCCCAACCACCAGCCACAACCAATAGCCCACGAGCGTGGGCCCCACATGAACCCCACACCTAGGCCCCACAAGGACCTACACCCAAGCCCCACACGTACAGTGCCACAATGCACAATGCCAACCACACACAGGGGCACACAATTAGAAGCTAGCCCACGAGGCCCAAGCTCGAAAGCACACAACTACTAAATGGGTCTCGGAATAGTAACACCCTTTCAGGAATAAAATTCATAAAATGTAAATAATTACAAAATGAATTTTACGGGTATTACATGATATCATAGTGGTTTTTTGTTTTTATTTTTTAAAACTGTAAATCAGTTAGATTTTTATTTGTAATCGGTAGTTTCTATTTTTAGTCATGTGAAGTTTCTGTCAGTTACGGTGAAACCAAAAATTACGCAACCATCCTTATTTGGAATGAATTTAAATTGATCATGTCTTCATGCAATAATTTGCTTTGATTGCAAGTATGTTTTATGGATTTATTTGGAGTGTTGAGAAGTGGAGATTCAGTCAGTCATCGCTGGCATTGGTATTCACCAGATTGTCATTATCTTACTTATCAAACGCTAAAGATGGTGATACAGAAGAACACGTCTTGTTATGTTTTATAATTTCGTTATACTATTATCCAAATAGTATTACAATATTGTAACTGCTTCTGTTTTAGAAATCTTATTAATGTTTGATAAGTTCATACGTGGATATCATGCAAGATTCATTTGCAATGAAGGAGAGGAAGTATTGTGTTTATATTATTTTACATCAATGTTAACCAAATAATAATACAAAGTAGTAACCGTTTGTAATTAAAAAAATCTTACAACAAAATCACAAGTTCATCTAAGGTTTATCTGTTTAAAAAAATCTTATTAATATTTGTTTTATATTTTAAATATGAAACAAATTTGGTGATAACGTGGCATTCCAATCGCACAAAATATGGGATTATTATCTTTAGAATGTGATTGGTAGTTACATCAACTGTAAAGGGATGAAATTTTAGGCAATTTAAATTTTTGGGAAGGCTAATTGGTAATTACATAGACTTCTAATGGATCAAAATCTAGATTTAGAGCTTTTGGGGTGTGATTGGTAATTATGTGGTTTTAAGATTGCACGAAATTAGGGGATTTATAATTTTTAAATGTTAATTCATAATTATATAGATTTCTAATGGCACAAAATTTAGGGGAATTTGAACTTTGGAAGGTTAATTTGTAAAAGGTAATTGGTAGTTAATTGGAGATGTTTTTGGAATGTTATAATTTGAATGTTTAATGTATGATTCTACGTTAATTTGTCATGATTTGTTTCATTATTTTTAAAGTTTGGAAAGTAACTAACATATAGGGAGTATATAATTTAGATTTCATGTTTTATTTGTGTTAATTATATTGTAGTTTTTAGTTCCATTCGTTGAGCTTTCTCTCTGGAATCGTTTCACCATTGATAGTTTGCGTCTTCTTAGATTTGCAAGTTCGAGTTTTTTTAGTGTTTTTTTCACTATCGCTGTTACTAATTAAAATCATATTATTGTTTCGTAAACTGTTAGTAATTAATTTTTTTACATTTTCACTGTTTTGTAATACGAATCGTATTACTGTTTCATATTTTCCTTTCAACTTAATGCATGTTATGTTACTATTTATAAAACAATTTCACGATTTAATAAGTGGTATATATTTGAGTAAAGGGAAATACTATTTCCTTTTTTTCTTACTAATTTTTCAATAGTATTATACATTACAATATTGATATGTTTAATTAATTTTGTATTACTGTTATAGATTCGCATACATTGTTGTGTATATATATATATATTTTTTTGTAGGATTTCATGGAAAATATAGATATTATTGTTCAGAATCAGGTTGATGTTGTTCAAGATGCTAGTATGGATTTAACAATATCAAATTTATCTGACATACCATATGTTGGTCAAATATTCTCTAATTTGGATGCTTGTTACGATTTTTATTGCTTATATGCTCAAAGAGTTAGATTTGATGTTAGGCGAAGTTCTCAAAAAATGTACATTAATAAAGTTAATGGGTTGCATGAAGTAGTTTGTATGCTATAAAGAAGGTTTTTGGTTGGAGAAGATGGATTTTAAGCAAGGAAAACAACTTTCACTTGATTCGTCACAAAGAAATTCAGACGATGACGGTTGTTCTTCAACTCAACAGAAACGCAGAAGTGGATCATTTCGTTGTGGTTGTAAGGCATCATTGACAATTAAATGTGATTTCAATAGTAATACATGGATGGTAATTCAATTCAATGGAGAACATAACCATGATGTCTCATCACCAAGCAAGAAGCATTAATTTAAGGTGAATAGGTCAATTCCAATTACAATGTGAAACTTTATTGAGGTGAGGGAGTCAATTGGTTTTACACCATCACAGATTGGTAGACTTGTTACTATGTAGTGTGGAGGGTTTGATAAATTGGACTGTATGAGCCATGATTTTAAGAATTTGAGACGTGATAAAAGAGAAGACATTAAAGATTATGATGCTGATTTGCTTATAGAGCATTCCCAAAAGAAGAAAAGTAAAGATCAAAGATTCTTCTATTCTTATAAGATAGATGAAGAGAAGAGATTATGTTACGTCCCAAATTTTCCACAATAATTTAAACAAATTAAATTACGGGAAAACTAAAGCTAAACAGTAAAATATCTAACCTCTAGGAACCTGTGTGTGTGGCTAGCGGACTCCAGAATATATGCTGTAGACACCCCGATTTTGAGGTAACCAGGAGATGAGTATCCTTATGTTGCTTTGGATGTGATCAGCTCTTAAAACCAAGCCCCAAACCTATTAGCAAGCCAGAACCCCGACCAGAAATCTGTGAGGTAGCTGGGCGCACCAAGGTGGCGCACCTAGGTGGGCACCTAGGTGGCGCACCAAGTTGGCGCACCAAGGTGGCGCCCAGCCGTTTCCAGACTGCGACTGTTGACCTTCCATCTTCCGGCTGTTAGCTTTGCAAACGAATGTGCTCTAGAATATTCAAGCCTTTTCGTCTACAAGGCCCTCCAGCTTCCATGAGTTACCCCTCTCATATATCCCTATAAATAGAGCACCATTTGCAACCTTGAGAGGGACCCATTTTAGCACCCAATACACCCTTTGGTTGAGAGAGAGTCCCATTCTGCAGAAATTCTGCTACCAAGCACGAGA
>JAMKQA010051731.1:0-10693 GCA_024699735.1 Posidonia australis
CCCCCCCCCCCCCCCCCCCCCCCCCCCCCCCCCCCCCCCCCCCCCCCCCCCCCCCCCCCCCCCCCCCCCCCCCCCCCCCCCCCCCCCCCCCCGCGGTTGTTGTAAAAGAATAACTATCTATTGCGATTGTAATAGTATGCATGTACAAGATCATATAATGTTAATAAATAGGCAATTGTTTGCTAAAGTTGGTCTAAGTTGCAACACTTATGTCTTCTTTTGGTAGGTTCCATGTAAATGTAATATGTATTGTCCAAGTCTTATGTTGATCATATATATGAAACTAAATTTATGTAAAAGTTTCAAAGATTACATAAAATTTATTATGAAATATTAGCCTTGTATTGTAGTTTTAAATTTCAGTTTTGTATCAAACTTTGGTTCGACAAAAATAGAAAATGTATCGAACATCAACGAAAATGTCGGTGGAAATACGATAAATTTATGAAAGTCCACATAAATAAATAAAAACTTTGATTATCGATTTGAAACTCTAAGATAAGTTAAAATAAACAATAATCTACATTTAAAGCTACTTTGGTTGTGTTTGGTAATGATTATTGGTAAACTAATTATAGTAAAAAGTTAGCTTTTTCAAAAAAACCGTCTCTTATAGCTTTTCATTCTTAATGTTTTTAAATAAATTGACCTCTTTCTTATGTGTTCGGTTCAACTTTTTATTCATAAGTGATTATTTCCAATAAACTGAGGAAAATAATCGTTACCAAACACTACTTTAGATTTACTTTCTAAATATGTATTACATTAAAATATGCTACATAGACATAATATAAATATCCTAAAGTATAAATAATGTCTAAAAATACTTAATAAATGTAAAAATCATACTTAAAATTTTTTAGTATATGTTTAAAATGAAAAGTTCATACAACATTTAATATGGAGAAAAAGTAGAGATGAGAGAATACTTAAGTGTTGGAGATATAGAGTTTGATTGAAAACCATTCCAGATGACGCAACATGGAATAGAAATGGGTATGAAATCCAATATTAATGGATTTTCATGCAAATTCCGTGTCAGAGGTTTAGAAAACCAACACATGTCGATTTTTGGAACCATGCTTGTATGTGTTAGTTACTATGATACCAGGATACACCAAGGATACAACATTTTGAAGTATCTAATACGAATTTTACATTGAAAATAGAAATATCTGGTACGATGCAACATCTATTTTGAAGTATATGGGTCACATAGGCTAATTGACTTCTAGTTTTTATCCGGTAATTTGATGCTTCTCTGCCAGAATTTTTATTTGTGTAAATCTAAGCTTCAAATATTGCATATATTGACTACACCTGTAGTTCCTGTCCTTGGTTCGTTCTTTACAATTTCTAGTTTTCTACTTCAAGTTCTAGCTGAGAGAGAGAGAGGGGGAGAGAGAGAGAGAGAGAGAAAGAAGGAGAGGGAGGGAGAGGGGGAGAGAGAGAGAGAGGGAGAGGGAGAGAGAGACAGGGAGGGAGGGAGGGAGGGGGAGAGAGAGAGAGAGAGAGAGAGAGCAAAATCTGTTAGGCAACAGTTTTGATAATCCAAACATGTCTAGTTACTAAAAAATACTTCTGCATGCATCAGTAACATAATATCATTGGCATGTCTCTATTATTTGATTAAAGATTGATATTTTTGTGGAATAGCTTGGTCATTAGTCTGTTTCAATCTCTCAGGTTCTAGTCCTTGGCCAGCCTGGAGAGGAGGTTAGCTTGGAGCTAATATTAAGAGTAGTTGCCGATGTTGGTCTGGTGGTATGTTCTAAATTTTCTCAGAAATGTACTACCTTCTATTGCTATCACCATCTTTTGGCAAAGGTGAAGCATTAAAATTTCTTGCCAAATCTGGTGGAAATTCAGAGATATGTTCAGATATATTTGTTTACCACAAATAAGAACATGTGTAAATGCTGAATGGATGGGGGTGGAATCAAGGTAGTTTACTAGTTTTGCCTCATAAACATAAGAAATATGCAGTATTAACATAAAAGTTGTTGAATATATAATGAAACCATTAGTTGTCATACGTACTAGTAGTAGATCAATATTCTTCTGGATTACTTTAGAGGAGAATTTATTCCATTTGCTACATACGAATCTTTAGAAACATGCAGCATAATGATTCCTTATTCTGACCGTGGGGTCAGTACTCTGTCAAAAGGATAATTTGTATCTGCTCATGAGAGTTTGCAAAATGGATAGTATGCAGCTTTATGTACAACATGTTCATTATCCTGCTTGTCATATTATACTGTTAGATATCTGCAATATAAAATCCACCTAGCCACATTGCTTGGACCATTTGAAGAAGTGCTATTTCACTTTGTTTGTAGCATATTGCCTTTTCTTGTTAGTTCAATATAAACAGTGCGACTATCAAATAATAAGAGCTATAAATGATTCATACACGTGCGTACTCAGCCAAAAAGCACTTCAGCTAGGTTGGTCTACATTGTCTCTTCTCAAATTGTTTTTGGGTAATCGAATGCTGCAATAATAGCCACAAATATGTACAGTATTGTAATAATTTCTTTCATGCACCTTCCACGTGCATCTTTGATAGATGTATGGCTATATGACCAGTCAAAATCTCAGTCTCTACAGAATTACTAAATTAAAGGTTAAGAAAACCGTCAAAATTCTGAAAATATCATATCCATTCTATGCTTTGTATTATGCTTCTAATCACTCTGCTTATAATCTTTTGTTACGGTTTCTTTATATTTGACATGGGATCCATTCCTATTGTATTTATACACGATGAAATAATCTTTTATGTTTCTTCATCTATTTTTCAATGATGACACTTTTTGTAGAATTCTATTTTAAATCATTTTTTCTAATTTTATGAGATTAATGTTACTACATCTTAAATAATATCAGCTTCTGTATTTTCACTGCAGCAACATCTTAAATATTTTTTTTCCTTGATCCTAATATGATAAACAACAGAAATCCACACCCATAAATCACTTTATCTACTTCACATTATACATCAGATGGTTCACATCTATTAATAACTTTCAACAAAGAATGACCAGTGCAGGAATCATTTGGAAGTCTACAGAAGTAATCTTTTAGCACATCCTGTTAGTCAATTCAAATAAGTATACCTTCTGTATCTTTCAGTCTGGATTTATTCGTGGCTTGAGTTACACTTTTAATTGTTATTATATTTTAATTTAATAGTTACACCTTTTGTCTACTAAATTTAACTTAATATTTCTTCCCATAGGGACTTCCAAATGCTGGAAAGTCAACACTTCTGGCAGCCATCACACTCGCAAAACCTGATATTGCTGACTACCCTTTCACAACTTTAATGCCAAATCTTGGTCGTCTTGATGGTGACCCTAGTTTAGGAGCATTAAAATATTCTTCAGAGGCAACCTTAGCTGATTTGCCAGGTCTTATACAAGGTGCTCATCTCGGGAAGGTACTTGCGATTTGAACTTTTGGTGACAGTCAGTATAGTTTCTTAAGTTGTTCATAGTTTTTTAATATATTTTTCTTATAGGGTCTTGGTCGCAATTTCTTGAGACATTTAAGGAGAACTCGACTATTGGTTCATGTTGTTGATGCTGCAGCTGAAAATCCTGTTAATGATTATAGGACTGTAAAGGAGGTAAGGAAATTGCATTGTGGATGCCTTTGCTATTTTTTTCTAAATTTCAGTAGCAAAAGCTTTTTCTGCATCTTACGCTTAATTAGTTGTGGTTTAATTCTTTTTCATTTTGCATTATCTATCCATTGCATCTTCAAGTCCTACCATTAGTTGCCATGACCCATATGCTTGTTTCAGATATCAGTTTCTTGTTTAATGAGTCTTACTGCTTAATGGATCAATTGCCAGCTCAGCTTTTATGACCTCCAGCCTGTGAATTCTGACCCATGTTCAGGAATGTTGCTGCCACTAGGGATAGCAATCATGCTGAAGTTGATTGGGCTAGACCAAGCTCAAGTTCAGTTTGATATGCATAACACTAGCTTAAGTTCAGCTCAAGTTTGAGTCAAACTTGATTTGTTTATAGGCGTCCAATTCATCACTTGCAGCTTAAGTAATTAACAAACCAAAAACAAACCCAAGCCTAACTCAGATTTGATTAGGATTTGAATTTAAAGAACGAAGTTCAAATTTTTTTGCTTTTATGGTAGTTTATAACAGGGTTTGGAATGACAACTCATGGTTTTTGCTTGTAAAAGTTACTTTATATGGTTAGGGAAAATATCAAAGTGCCTACTAGAATTATAATGGAACACATATGAAGGTGAGCACAAAAAACCAATAGATCACATGTAAATGATTTTACATCAATGCATATAAAAAATAGTACAATTTACTTAACAAAATAAACCAAGCTAGTGTTGAACGTACTAGCTGATGTTCAAGCTCAGCTTGTTAAGATATGGAGCTAAACATTTATGTCCGGTTCATTTTATTTCTTCTCCGACTTGAACGAGCTCATATTCAATTGAACGTTGTGCCAAATCAAGTCTAGTTTGATACAATTAGTAGCCTAGCGGCCAACCTGCCACATATGTGATTATGATGTCACATAAGGCATGTGGAAGTAGAAACACACATAAATGACCACAGTTTATGTGGTTTTAGTGATATGGAGTTTAAGGCTAAGTAATCTCATAATTCCACATAATGTCACTTAAATGATTAGCAGAATGCTTGTTAAATTTTAGTTTATTTGTATATTTTGTTATGCATGGTAATTGGAAAGTACACTTAACTCAAAGAGTGTATTCTTGAATGTATGAGATTGGTGACTGTTGACCATGTGGAAAAAAACAGATGCTCATGCCGTGAATATACAATGCAGGAATTACGGATGTATAATCCCAGTTACCTGGAACGGCCATACATCGTTGTGTTAAACAAGATTGATCTTCCTGAGGTATGTTATGCCATTCTTGCATGTGGGACGATTGTCTGTTTTTGATGCTTTGTTTTTATGCCTAAGATATTTATTCAAGTATTTTTGTTCTTTTCTTTAAGAATTGCACCATACTTTTTAATTTTTATTTATTATGTTGTATGAGTTTAAAAATACCACTCACTTTACCAGTAAACTGCAGGCTTGTGACAGACTATCCTTGCTGACAGAAGAAATTTTACAAATTGGAACCAATAATCCTTCTGCTTGTTTGGAGAGGTCTCCTAAAGGAAGAGACACAATATTATTAACTGATACTAGAAATACAGATATTGCACCTTTGCAGTCTCCAAATGAAGAAAGAATGGAAAAGAATATCGAGGATTATCCACGGCCTCTTGCTGTTGTGGGTGCCAGTGTATTGTATGTTTCCCATTTTATTTATGTTTATTATCCTTTGCAAATGTTAATATTTTTGTATTTTTTTTCAATAATTGCGTCTTTACAGTCACTTATTTTAATTCCCACAAGATGTGTGGATTTCCTTTGTCGATTTTTTACCCATTTTCTTAGCCCCTAGAATAAATCCAAAATAATTCCTAGAATTTTATTTGATTGTGTAAAAATTGGAATAATAATTTTTATTCTGCAGAATAAGAATTATGAGTGGAATAAAGTTATTCCGCCGCTAAGTTATTCTGTGTGTGTGTGTATACACATGTTTCAAATTAGGTACATATTTTGATAATAAGCTAATTACTATATTAATCTATATGTTTTTCACTTGTTCGAATACTTACTCTCATATTTATTCTATTTTTCAACTACATCGGAAATTTTCCATATACACATTTGTCCACCTCCAAAAGAAAGTTATTTCCAAACAAAATAGCAATATTTTCAGAATACCAATATTACTTCCCACTTATTCCTACTTTCTTATTCTACATCCAAAGAAGGGTTTAGTGATGCTATTTGTTAAGATTTTGTTTAGGTATTATGTTAAATATTGGATACATGCATTCTCTCCCATTAATTTTGAGTAGCATAACATGCGCTTTAGTGATTTCCTCTGTAATATTTTGCTTCTATTATGGTCACAAATGCTGAGTTAGAAGGATCATTTTTTCATTCCTATTTTCACTCTTGATCGTATCATGGAACATTGATTTTGAAGTAAAAAAAAGAAGGCTTGCCAACTTTTACAGTAAGTATACCATTATATCAGCTTTTAGTGTTTCAAATAGTATGAAATATTCTTCAATAATCATCACAGTTTCTCAAGCCTAAAAAATAAGGGAATCTTTTGTCAATGTAAAATTTAGTGATTGTGTATATCCATAGTTACTTAAATAGATTTAACTGATTGTTGTGTACTAGGAACAATGGCCTGGCTTTCTCCAGTAATTTAGGTATATCCATAATTACATAAATACATTTAGCTGATTGTTGTGTACTAGGAACAATGACCTGGCCTTTCTGGTAATTTAGGTTTTAGTCAACTTAATCAATAAGCAGAAGACATATTAGAAAGGAAGTTGTTGGGATTATATTTTAGATTTGATTTGTGTTTTCACAGTATTATAATGTAGCCTGTTTTAAGTCTTTAATTGTTTGTAGAGATCTCTGAAAATATATCTCTAGATGTTTATTTCAAATATCATTTGAGTTTCTCTGAATAGGAGTATTTTAAGAAGTTATGGTAGACACTGTTGCATTCAAAGTCATGACATGTAAGTTATGGATGTATTGGCACCATTAATGAATTGCATCGAATGATTTTGAGAATCTACTGGAGAAATCATTCAGAATCCAATGGTCCAGTTTATTCCACCGTAGTGCCATAACAGGAGGTTGACTGGATAACTGTAATTAGGGATCAAAGAAGATCCATAAGCCAGCAGCAGAATGATGGTAATTCCTGTCATTCAATAAGCCCATAGCAGATTACACCTTACGTGTGATAGTAATTGTATCCGTAGTAGAAACTGGATGGCTTCCTCTGTATTTTATTGTCTAATGTTCTTTTGCTATTATTAGAAGGTGCAGTATAACTTTTCTGTTACCAAACCAAGTCATGGTTTCTTTTACGTTGTCTGGAAACATAGACTAAATACTTATCATTCTTCGAACAGTATTCTAATACGTTGTTCTCTCTTCTGCCAGAAAACGTATTGGCGTCAATGAGATGTTGAATGAGATAAGGGCAGCACTTCGAAAATGTGAAGGCTGATATAGAGTAGTCCATGACAAATTTCCCGAAGTCATGAATGAAGACAGGTTTCATGGCCCTGATATTCAGAGTATCATCCAGCTTGTGTATACTAGTAGTAAAGAGAAGATAGGGTCATGAATAAGGGACCCTGATACATCTTCCTGCTGTTGCTCTCCTCTTGGTTAAAATGCTTGTTTTGTTAAGGATAGTTGTTTCATTTAAGTCTAGCGTCACCCTGGTTTTGTTCCATGGTCTGATGCATCTATCCTTCTGCATTCCTTATCCGTTTCTATTTCGCTTATAAGAAAGGAGTTAATTAGTTTTGTTGTTCAACAAAAAAAGCAAACTTTGTTGGTTTAGCATGCACTCCATTTGATTACTTCTCTGATCTTCCTTAATTATATACGAATTAATCATGTACTCAGTTTCTATTGGTTTGACTTTAGAGGATACGTTACATACACATACACACACACATATATATATATATGTGTATAACAAAATGAGGGAAGAAAGAGTGTTTTGTATTAATACGTTTTGTACTCAGTTTCTAATGATGTTTATTAAAATCATCTATTTTGAATTAATATCATTAGTAGTTTCTTTGTGGAGGGGAATTTTTTTAATTTTCATTTAATTACATTTAAGTATGGTAGTCATTGATCTGAATAAAAAATAGTTTGATTTTTCAATTTTGTATTAATGAATTGAATAAAATTAATTTTTTATTATTGAATTGAATAAAAAATAATTTTGTTTCACTCAATGTTTAGTACTATCAAATGTTAGTTATTATTGAACTAAATACAAAATAATTTTGAAATTACAATAAATTATAAATAATATTCAAACAATAATACAAAATACATTTGTTGCAACAAATAGTAATACTGATTTAGATCTTAAATAGTAACACAACTAAATTGTTACAATAATTTGTACAAACATATTTGTACTAATATAGGAATTTAGATCTATGCAAGCGAGAGCGAGAGGAGGGGTGGCGACGTCGTGAAATCCAGATTTGTACAAATATATGTCTAATTTGGACTTTCCCAATGATTTGTGTAACTTGGAATTAAAACCACCGTACTAAAAATAAATGTAAAGGCAAATACAACAATCCAGTCCACTGTGGACACCATGAAGTCCACATAACCAACATTCAGAAACGACAAAGGCGGAAACTTTGGAAGCAAAGCTGACATCTCGAGACTCCCAAGGACTTTAGATGGTCTTGGGGTGGTTGGAGGTTATTCTGCAAATTAGAAGTGAGAGGAGGGGTGATGACGTCGAGAAACCTAGATTTGTACAAATATATTTGTCTAATTTAGACTTTCACAATGATTTGTGTAACTTGGAATTAAAACCACCGTACTAAAAATAAATGCAAAGGCAAAGACAACAATCCAATCCATTGTGGACACCATGAAGCAATCTACATAACCAACGTTCAAAAACGACAAAGGTGGAAACTTTGGAAGTAAAGCCGACGTCTCGAGACTCCCAAGGACTTCAGATGGTCTTGGGGTGGTTGGAGATTATTCTGCAAATTAGAAATGAGAGGAGGGATGGCGACGTTGAGAAACTCAGATTTGTACAAACATATTTGTCTAATTTGGACTTTTACAATGATTTGTGTAACTTAGAATTAAAACCGCCGTACTAAAAATAAATGTAAACGCAAAGACAACAATCCAGTCCACTGTGGACACCATGAAGCAATCCACATAACCAACATTCAGAAACGACAAAGGCGGAAACTTTGGAAGCAAAGCTGGTTTTCTCGAGACTCCCAAGGACTTCAAATGGTCTTGGGGTGGTTGGAGGTTATTTTGCAAATTAGAAGACAACTTAAATGTGTCTCCTTGTGTAACATTTCGGTCTGATTATCCATTTTTATTTATAAACCATGTAATTTAGTGTGATATTGCTTAAATGGTTTATTAATAGACCTGATTGTGATTTGGGACCAATGTGGGTTTGGTTTGAGGATGCACAGTTGTCTTGGGTTGCGTGCCTGTCTTTTCTTTCCATTCTTTTTTCTCCTTTCTTTTTCCTTCCCTCCTAGAGCCCGTGCCATTCCGTCTTCTTCTTCTACTTCTTCCACACCTGTGCCACCACCAGTCGGTGGCCCGTGCCTCGCCGTCATCTCCCACGCAACGGGTGGCTAACGTGAGGTGGGAGGAGGAGGGGATGAGAGAGGCAGAGGCGAGCGGAAGAGGGCGACGCACGGAGGAAGAGAGAGAGGAAGAACGTCGTGCACGCAACCGAGGAAGGGGGAGGTGGCCGTTCGTGTCGTCTGCTGGCTAGAGAGGCTTCGTCGGGGCACGAGAGGCTTGCTAGAGTGTAGTAAGGGTCGCCAGAGGGCTGAGCCAGGTACGTGACTTCTTCTCCTTCCTTCGTTTACTGTTTTGTTAACAATAGGTTAATTGCATGAAAAATGGAGATAAAAGTATGAAAAATTGTGGAAAAACAATCATGAAATGATGGAAATGTGGTATATAGCATGAGAAGGTAGAGGTGGAAATCGGGTCAGGCCGGGCCCAAAAACAATTCCCTGGGCCAGGCCGAGCCAGGCCCACCGTGGGCCATGGGCTGTGCCGGGCCCAAGGGTCAGGCCCTCCAAGGCTCGTATACTAGGCCCAATTTGGCCAGTCAAAACAGTCTGGATCTGGCCGGGCCGGGCCGGCCTGCCTGCAAAAATTTTAAAAAAATAAAATAAATAAATATAGGGCGCACATACCTGACGCACCAGGCTGGCGCACCATTCTGCAACGGCCAATGGCTAAATAATATAGCTGTTTTCAACGGCTATTTAGCCGTTGCATATTTGTTTTTTTTTTAAATCTTAAAATTTAGTCCATTTATCCTATAAATACCCCCTACTCCATTCATTTTTCTTCACAACTCAATCTTCTCTTCTCTTCTCAACTACAAGTCTACAACTTTCTCCCAACTTTCAAGTGAAGATTTCGATGTTTAGCTTTGGATTCCGCCCCGTCTTCTACTCTTCAGTCTCCATGCAACATTAGCTGAGCTAGCAACATTAAAATTTCTCTACTTCTAATCTCTCCAAATTCTTTACTTTTAATCCCTCTATTTTTGGGTTTTGGTTTTTGTGGGTTAAGGGTTGTATTATTTTATATTCATTTTTATATTAAAATGGAAAATATTGGTAATGTTGGTAGCCATGACTATATCCCTAGTATAGAGTCAGATCAGCCTCAGTCTACCCCAACACATACTTCACAGTCTACAACCACTAAAAAACCTAAGAAACAAAATTCTTGGGTTTGGGAGCAAATTACATTAGACCCTGTAGATCAAACTAGGTGTTACTGTAATTATTGTAATACTACATACACATGTCCTAAGGGAGGGGGTGTAGGTCATATATCTAGACATTTACAAAAATGTATACCCAAACGTAATAAAGATGACAACACAGATTTAAAACAATCGAAATTACAAGTAGGATCTAGTGGTATAATTAATTGGAAATATAATACAGAAGAAGTTAAGGAAGGAATAACTAAATTTATATTACAAGACGAACAACCATTTTCTTTTTCTGAAAATA
>JAMKQA010051732.1:0-27405 GCA_024699735.1 Posidonia australis
CCCCCCCCCCCCCCCCCCCCCCCCCCCCCCCCCCCCCCCCCCCCCCCCCCCCCCCCCCCCCCCCCCCCCCCCCCCCCCCCCCCCCAGAGAGAGAGAGACCTTGTATGCTCTCATTTTTGTTGTTCTCCAAATATTATAATTTAACTCCTTCAAATTATTTTTGGAAACCTTTTAGGGCTATAGGAGCATTTTGTAATATTCAGTGGATTTTACTGATCCAAAAATCTAGTAAAAAATGTTGAGTTTGTACTTTGTAGCATTTCAGGGACTTTGCAAGATTTCAAAACACAACTTCGCCAAACATTCATGGCTGCATGATTGGAGATCATGTCATTTCTGGTCTTACCAACATACTTCATTCAATATCATGCATCAAATTGTTTCCTCATGGTTGCATCTTCCTTGTTGACTTTATGCCTTTCAAGTTCCAATGTGGATAATTATAATGGAATCCCAAGTTATCCAACCAAATGATCATGAGAATGAAAGCTCTTTCAGATGTTACTTTTCGACGGCTGTCCTTTAAAATTAGATTCATGAATTACGTCAATCTCAATCATCATACAAGCCTCAACCTTTTTTAGTTTCTCACTTCTTAAATGTATGTTATCTCTTAGTGCCACATGGGCTAATAACACATATAAAGTGCATTCTTTTAGTTTCTTGACTATTATAGCCCTTTAAATTTTGGATTCCTGACAAAGCCTGACAACGAGTTGGGTCCACCTGTACCCAAACCTTTTTTTTTTCCATGGGTCTGGGTTTAGGTCTAAATCTCTAATATAAAATCTAGACCCAAATCCTATCCAGAACCATGAAGGTAATGGGTCTGGGTTTGGGTTTTGGGTTTTGGGTTTAATGCGTGTGAATATTAAATAATAGTTATGTAAAAATCTAATGAAAAATACCTGTTGATTATAATGATTACTATAATTTGAAAATTACCTATGAATATTAGACATAACAAAATACTAATCAAATCATTATGATAATTAATAACAAGCACTTTCATTAGATAAAAATTAAATAACAATCATAATCCAATAATCCATATATCATAGAAACAAAAAGGAGAATGAGGTGGAGTGGAGAGGAGGATGTGGCAATCGTAATTGGGACTTAGGAATGGAAATGAGAGAGTTTGGGTTTAAGTTGGGAAAGGGAAATGGAATTTTTGTTAAAACTTAAATAAATATTATTATATTATAGTTAAATATAATTATTATAATATATTTTGGATGCGTTGGTCTATGGGTTTAGGTATTTTTTTGATCTAGACATTATCTATTAGACAAACGAGTCTATTGGATATGGTTTGCGGATCCATGGGTCTCTTATTTTCTAGATTTTGATCCTAACCTCATGGGTCCGACCTATTGCCAGTTTGCCACGCCTGTTAGTTGTCCTTTGGCTCTGATGCTTGGTGGGAGTTTTGTTTCTGTTTTCATGCTTATTTTTGTCTTTTGTTAATTTATTTTGTTGTTTTTCCTGGGATTGAACTTCCTGTTTGATGTCTGGTGTATGTTATTGTATTTATTTTTTCTGGTTGATTCCTAATAATATGGTTTCAACCCACCCTATCTAAACAATAAATAACCCTTTATTTTTTGTTTTCAATACTCAGGCATCCTTTTTGGCAATGAAACCCACTGGAGGGAAACTTCTTGTATTTCAATCAGGCAAGCTTCTTGAAATCTCTGTATACTTTTACAAATACTATTAGTCCTTGAATTTACTAATAGCATGATGGTGACTGCATTGCTGAAATCTTGAACTGTGATTGTCACAACCCAAACGTGACAGTGCCAAAAGCCAAACTCATCAAATTATAGTTTTACATGATATTAAGACCACAACCATATCATATATTATCATAACTAAGTTATAACATCTAACACGACTAAAAGTAGAAAAGAAGCTATAATGCTGGTGTGTTCAAACTATTACACCACTTACCAACAAAAGTGTGAAGGGACTCTAAAGTGACTCCTAACGACATGCAAATATCCAAATTAGTATTTAAACCATACCTGTAAAAGATTTGGAAAATAACGAAGTAAGTCCCACATAAGGGTATTCAGATTGCTATACCTACATCATGAATTAGCCCCATTCCATTATATATTAAGGGTAATTTTCATACAATCCTTTTAGGTTTGTTCTGGTTATAAAAAAACCTTGACATTTGAATGCATTGTGTCATTTATGTTTTGACATCAATTTTAATAAACCTTGTGTCGACTGTTTTATAATTAACACTATCAGTTTTATTGAAAAGGACCAAATTATGCTTAACATTTATTTTCAAAAAAAAATCCCTACTCACTTAATTGTTAATTATCATTAGGTTTTCTACTTTATTAAAAAAAAAAAACTTTGAAGGATAAGATTAAGAAGAGATGAAAGGAAGAATACATTAGGTATGTTCAAAAAGGAAGAGTCCTAATAATACCTAATAACTTCGTGAATAGGGTTGTTTGAAAATGGGTTTTTAAGGGTAATTTACTCTTTTTTCTATTAACTTTGACGATGTTAGCTATAAAACAGATGACATAGGGTTATTTAAAATTGATGTCAAACTTTACGAGGGTGTCATAATGTGTTCAAACATCAATGGTTTTTTTTAATACTATGATAAACCTTAATGAGTAATATGAAAATTATCCTTATATTAATATGCACGTATCAATTACACTTTCAAGGATGATACCAATCTACTATTTATATTACGTCAGGGGAAATGTCGTTGCATAAAACATATGAAACCATCCTCTTAAAACTCGTAATAATCAAGTTATATTTATTCCACATGAATCTATAAAATATTTCATATGTGGAAGTATCATTACTATTTCTTATTCAAAACAACAGAACTAATCGTAATTAAAACTTATCAAAACATTGGTTGAAACTCAAATCCATACATACTCATCAGTATCACATCTTTCTAACGATGCAACCAACAGAATCCATCCAACAAGTAGGTGTTAAGAATTTTCTGCAATTAGGGTTGTAAGTGGGTCGAGTATGGCCTATTTACCTACTTTAACCTGACCTGTTTGGAATGTGTAAATGTAGAGATATTTTTCACCCATGACCTGTTCACATCCCTATCGACAATGCCATGCAAGGGACAATTGAAACTTTTCAAAATCCTGTTTTTCCATTATCTGAAAACAATTGAACCTAAACTCATAAATAAATAAATATAAAGCAAAACCTATTTAGGTATTAAATTAATGAAAACATCGTCAATTACTTAAAACATTATTCACAATGTCATGTTCTTTTGGTTGATAAAGATAAGATAAACATCTTTGAATTTGAAAGAAAATCCTTTTTATTACAAAATCCAAAACACTTAGCTCTTTTTTTTTTGATGTAGAGTAAGAAAAATAGATATAAGTGGAAAGTGGTATTAGCAAAGTTATCACGACGTCATGACGCCTTGGCGTTGAGTTCAAGTACCTTGGGCGCCTGGACGCCGCCTATCGTATACATAATACGTAATATATCAATATACTTAATATCTGATAAGTGCAATACATAATATATGTATTACATATATCAATATATGTATAATGGCACATATCAAATATGAATAAATGCTTGTTTATATGATATAATGGCACATATCATATAGAAGTAAATGTTTGATGTAAATTAACATTTCATTAGTGCATTACTAAATTGACATGTCACTTTCTAAAATTAACAAATAAGTAAATAGCAATAACAACAATAACAATAAGTTAATGTTTGATGACAAAAAAAAGACAAAAGTACAAAACGATTATCATTATTCTTTATCATCATCAAAGTCTTCAAAATGTCCTCTAAACTCAATATTTTCATTATCCTGTTCTTTTTCATAGGATTCTTCCTCTTCATCCTTCTTTTGAAACTCCTCTTCATCATCAACTTTCATGGATTCTTTGTCTTTCTATGAATATGTTTTTCGACTTGTTCTACGTCCATGTGCATGAGGTCAGTCATGTCCACGACCACTCCTATAAGAACGTCTACGACTATGATTTGTTGGAGTTGAAGTAGGTCGGACTTGAGTGATCGATCTTCTAGCACGACAGGCATGGAACTCCGATGCTTCTATTACTGCATCAACTTGTGCTCATGTGAGTTCTTCTTCCTCGTAGACAAACTTATTTGCAGCTCTCGCTATGCCTGTCATCCATTCACTACTGTAATGTAATTCATTTACACATTTGGAATCAAAATCTTCATCATTATTGTTTAGTCTTTTTGTTTGAAATCTTTCGTAAAAGCACTTGTAGTTGATGAAAATAAGCTTGTCTAGTTGATCTTGTTTCATGCAATTTCTCTTTTTTGTGTGGATCTATTGACATAAGAGAGAAAAAGGATAAATGATTCAAAATTTCAAATATGATACATGTTTAAATTTAAAAAATAAGCGACAACTGACATATATTAATGTTTCTTGGTTCTTATAAGTTCAAATTTACTTCAATTCCTCAGATTGTACAACAGATGCCTAGAATGCGAATGATAATCTTCTTAAACGAAGGAGTGAGTACTCCATAAGCATCCCACGAACTCACTACATGAACAAAGAAATGTGTTGTCAAAACTCAAATATGACAGACGAAGTCATAGTTCTTAAAAATTAAATTATGCAACAAAGTAAGAAATAATAAAGTAAGAAACGCTTACTTGGTTGTTGCAAGGAAATTATATTTTTTACTATTTCACTATTAAATCTTCCTCTTCTTTGCTTGTAGGAATCAACACCCTACATGATTTCATTCTGTTCATCTCAATCATTGACCATTCGTGCCATGCATTCTTGAAACACGGTTTCTTTCTTTGTAATAGACCATGGGATTTAGAAATACTCTAGCACCAAACAGAGGACAGTCATCATAGTGCAAAGCCCAATGCTTCTCAACAATATCTAAAATAGGCTTGTATTCCTTCTTATTATTACCAAAATTATCTTTAATTGCTACTTTGGCATAATTGAATGGATGTATAAAGTAACACATGATGGGTTTCTTGTCACAATCAACTAATCTCAATGAAACTACAAGAGGTTTAGAAACTCTTAGGCAATCTTCCAAGATATTTCAGAAATCTATAGAAAGCACTACATTTATAACTTGTATGCCTTGAGTAGTTTTCACTCAACTAGATTCGATCCACATATCACATACAAAAGGTTGTTTAAGAATATTCTTTATGTCATACATGCTCTGAAGTATGAGATATGAAGTAGCAAATCTTGTAACACCGCATCTAACAAGTTCTCTTCCATTAGACCTTGCAATGAATGCATCATGGAGATGAGTGTGAAGATAAATAAAGGAGGTGATCCTTCTTTTCATGACTAAAATATCTTTTGAATTTTGGTAATTTCCCAATGTCCTCAAGCATGAGATCGATGCAATGTGTTTCATAAGGAGTCTAAAATATTTTATTATTTTCTCAATCAACCTTTTCCCTGTAACAACAAAATTTGTTGCATTATTTGTGCACACTTGTACCGTATGTTTTTCACCTACATAAGCGATAAGTCCCAACAAATAATCTGCAGTCTTTTCATGACTTGAAATATCAATAGAATACAAGTAAAAAGTACCTTCTGGACAATTTACTAAGAAGTTGATCAAAGTCTTTTGTCATTGGCCTGTCTATTTATCTAACATGAGAGTAAAACTATATTTTTTCCAATGCATCTCAAATTCTCTCCTTATTTCTGCTACATCATTAAACTTCTTCTGTAACAGTGGCTTCCTTACTTAATGGAAGGAAGATGGCCTATATCTTCCTCCATAGCGTCTATTGGCCTCACAAAGTAATTCAATCGTTAACTTGTTGACTATGTTGAAAGGCAATCCACACTCATATAAGACACCAACAAAGAATTCACCTACTCACTCTTTTTCTTTATTCTTGAAGCGGTCCTCAATTACCGTTTGTCATTTGCTTTTTCGTTGCCTCCTTTCGATAACAAAGGTGCAAAGATTTTCCCTGCACAATACATTAAGAGGGCCCACTTTCTTCCAAGTAGGGGCTGTTGGCTTTGCAGTTTCAGTTCCACTACTTGAAGATGTAGTTACTTTCTTTTGTTGATGTGTAGTGGTAAACTCATTAGACATGGTGTTGCTTGCATCAATGTAATAGCACCAAATGTAACATTGGCTTTCCTCTATTAAATCACTTCAACATCTCATATGCAATGGTTGTTGTTGTCTTGAGACATTTACCAACATTAGGGTAACCTCCAATAAAATGCTCTTTTTGATACCACATTTGGAAATCTTTCCACAAAGTAAGCATTGTGTTGCATTTTTGTTGCCAAGAGTTGACTACCATGCATTCTTCCATCTTAGATTTTGACTTAGCTCTTCTTGATTTATCACGAGCTAAAACGGGATCAATACCAGGATGTAAGGTAAATGACGTTTCCTGTACTTCATTTTGTGGGAGTGTTGGGGAGATCTCTTCTTTAGACATTCTACGATTCATTTATTGTAATAAATGGAAAACAAAGAAAACAAGTAAACAACAAGTTGTTAAGTGTCAAGTGCCAACAACTATATTAAGAAAAATCGAAAAATGAACATGTCAAAAACTAGTTGGTATATCATTTTGAATGAACATGTGCATAATAAAACAATACATCAAAAATCAACATTAGGCTCAACATAAAAGACCTTAACCGACATCTGAAATTTGAAAAAATTAAACAAGCAGCAAAAAATTGTAAGGTTAATCATATAAAAGTGAGCAAAAGACAGTAAAAATGACACATATGTCAAAAATATGATCAAAAATCATAAAAACATCAAGATAAGTGATAAAAACATGAGAAATTTCAATAAATACCTTGGAGAGTGAAGATGTAAGGAAGAAAAAGTGAAGAAGACGTAGGAATCAACATTAGAATGGCCAGAAGTCGTCGAAAGCATTGTCGGAAACGCTGGAAGCCACTGGAATTGAACATGAGCATAATAAAACAATACATCAAGAATCAACATTAGGATCAACATAAAAGACCTTAACCGACATCTAAAATTCGAAAAAATTAAACAAGCAACGAAAAATTGCATGGTTAATCATATAAAAGTGAGCAAAAGATAGTAAAAATGACACATATGTCAAAAATATGATCAAAAATCATAAAAACATCAACATAAGTGATAAAAACATGAGAAATTTCAATAAATACCTTGGAGAGTGAAAATGGAAGGAAGAAAAATTGAAGAAGATGTAGGAATCAACATTAGAATGGCTAGACATCGTCGAAAGCATTGTCGGAATCGTCGGAAGCCACTGGAATTGAACATGAGCATAATAAAACAATACATCAAAAATCAACATTAGGATCAACATAAAAGACCTTAACCGACATCTGAAATTTGAAAAAATTAAACAAGCAGCAAAAAATCGCAAGATTAATCATATAAAAGTGAGAAAAAGATAGTAAAAATGACACATATGTCAAAATATGATCAAAAATCATAAAAACATCAAGATAAGTGATAAAAACACGAGAAATTTCAATAAATACCTTAGAGAGTGAAGATGGAAAGAAGAAAAAGTGAAGAAGTCGTCGGAATCAACATTAAAATGGCCAGACGTTGTTGAAAGCGTTGTCGGAATCGTCGGAAGCCACTGGAATTGTCGCCAAAAGCTATTGTCAAAGTCGTAGGCACCGTTTAAGCCCAAAACAGTCATTGGAATCCCTATTGGAAGCTATCGACGTTGTCGTTGGTGCTGTCTAAGCTCGAAACAGTTGTTGGAATCCCCGTCGGAAGCTATTAACGGTGTCGTCGACGCTGTCTATGGCAGAAACCACCATCAGATTCACCGTTGGAGGAAGAGTGGGAGAAAGGAGTCATCAGTTAGTTGTTGAGCATGAGCAAAGCAGAGAAGGGTGAGAAGTCTACTATAGGGTTTTTTTTTAATATAGGTTTCAAGTATGGATCTGGATTCAAATTTGGATCGGATCTACTGCTTAATCATCCAAGCAATGCCAAGGCATGGAGGTTTCAACCAAGGCGTATGCACGCTTGGTCATTGTGGAACGTTATGGCGTCGTCATAATAACATTGGGTATTAGTATTCTAATAGTATTGTCATTAATAAATGTGTATAGAAAGATATTCTGGTTTGGATGAAAGTGGAATAAGTATAAGAATAAATGTTGAAATAAGTGGAAAATACGTACATTAATAATAATCAATTTGATTATTAAGATATATATCTAATTTAAAGTATATATACATCATATTATAAATGTCTTAATTTTTAAATTAAAAAAATAAACATATCGTATAAATTCATGCAGTAGAATAATTTTATTCTACCCTTCTCATAGAATAGCTATTCTGAAATAAATAATTCAGAATTGGAATTACTATTATGAATTTATTCCGATCTTTACATAATTAAATGGAATAATAATTTTTGTTTTAAAGTTATTCTTAAAGAGGGACTTATTTGAACTTTATCAAAACATTCTTAAAATGCTAAACTGGAGGAGCTTGCATAATTATAAGAAGAACTAACTTAATTAGCAACCTTATGACATAAAATCATGGATGGCATGCGTAACCTTGCAAATAACATAGATTGATCAATAAAAGCACAAATTAATTTTAAATTCCACCAAATAAATGATTTATGATCAGTTATCTTGAGAGTTTAGGTATAAGTATAACTAGAGTAATATCGTGTAAATGAGTAAAACTTAGTCATTTCTACGCAAAACCCATGAATTTTTTGAAAGTTTTTGATGTTTACATCAGCAATCCAATGCCATGGATTCACGTCTTATCCTTGAGAAATCCTTCTGAAAAAGGCAAGATACTTTGGATGGCTCAGCCACTGTCCCAAGATTTTCAGCACCCTTCTCTTTGTCCAGGAGATCTCAGCAAGACAACTTCCCCTCCAATTGCTAAATTTGATGAGAAATTCCTTCCTTTAAGCTCGTAACAAGCTTAACTGAAAACACTAAGTTTCCACGAAGAAAGGAAGAAAGGAGAGAGAGAAAGAGATGGAAAGAAAATGGAAAAGAAGGGAAAAAAAGACTAGGGTATATACAGAGTGAGGGAAACATGAGTTGTAGAATGTTCTGGAGGAAGTTCTACACCTTTTGATGTTATATATATATATATATATAAAATTTCTGATCTGCAGATAGTTCTGAAATTTTCACAATAACCTCTCTCTTATAAATAATTTAACAATGTTACTATAGTTTTCTAATATTACACTTATGTACATATACATACAACACAAACTAACTAATATCAGAAACCATAACGTCATGGTGATATTGGTAATTAGACAAACATATAGCTTTAGAATTTAAAAGTGGTCCTTTTGTGCCACCAACACATATGTTACTACTTGACAAAATTAGTTTACAAGATGTCTTTTTAACTCTCTATTGGAAGTGAACCATCAGTTTTTTGAGGAATGAAAATGAACCAACAATTGGGGATTTTAATGTTCTTTTCCTTACAGTGTTGCCTTCAGTTGGGATTGGATCTCTTTCTTCCAGAGAAGCTGAAGGAAGGACAAATATATTGACTGGAGAAAAGGTACCAAATATAAAAATATTTACTGTATATTATGCTATTCTTGTTGTGCCTTTCAGTACATGGAGTTGGATCTGCTAATGTAAATTGCTGCTCTTGAAAGTTGAAACTACATCTATATTGTTTTCTTGGTATTGACTTTTCACTCATGTTCTTATTGTGCAATGGAGCCACTTGATTATTTTATTATTGAGGAATCATCTTATTCTTCCTAAAAAAAAGAAGGAAATCATAATATTCCATAAATTATTGTTTTAGAGAGAGAGAGAGAGGAAGGAAATGGTTGGAACTTGGTGGTCGAAAGACTCCGTGCTGTTAGGAGTTGGATTAAGGGGATTGCATTAGTGGAAACTCCATCTCCCTTGGTTGTGTTCTCCCTAGAGTCAAACCAGCTTTGAAGGCGGCAAGAGAGGGCCAACATTTTAAGAGGAAGGACATGGTTTATTGGTAAAGTGCCATTGATAAGCAGACTGCCAAAACAGAGGGGTTTGCCAAAGATGTAATAGATTGGGTTATCATGAGAATATATTTTCACCCATGATGCCTGGACATGGATAGGTATGCAAGTATTGACACATGTGTGGGTATGAATACCTCTATTTTTCTAATTTTAAGGCCCCAATACAGGTACACGTATCCTTTAGGAAGACATTGATATGTGATACAGACACAGGTATTGGTTACATATAAGTCACGATAAATATCACAACACATGTTTTCATATTTCCCTTTTCATTAGACTTTCCCCCCTTGCATTAAAGGTAACGGCTGAATAAACCAGTTGGCCCATTATATGGGCCTAACAAATCACACGACCCAGCAACGAGGGGAAAAATATATTTCTGTTGAATTACGAGCCAACATTAAACCAAATAAACCTGTAGATAATGGGTCCAACACAATTGAGGGCCCAGTAGGGAATTAAAAGAAACAAACATTTGCTGCTCTTAACCAACCAAAACTGGTGCAAAGCAAAGGTGAACCGATGATAGGGTTGGGGCAATGAAGGTGGTGACTGCGTCTACGATGGAGATGAACACGATGTCAAAGTGTCCCACATGCATAATGGTGTATCTCGTACCCTAATCTGTGTCGTATATGTATGGACACAGGGACAACAAGGTGTAATAGGTATCCATGCATCATAGATCTTCACATTTGCCTAGGGTGATAACCATCCCTCCTCTCAATTCATCATTGCAACTACTAGTGGTGGCTGGTAGAATCTTCAAGGAAGCTTCAAGTTCACCTGTGATCGGAACGATGAGTGTTCAGAACTGAAATGGGTTTTCCTGTTCCTCTTTCTTCTACAAATATACCAAGTGTTGTGGTTGAATATTTGGGGCATATGACCCATATTACAAAAAAGATTGGAGTTGACCATCATTGTTGAACGAGTTGGTTAAATAATGCAATGGTGCTTGCCATTGGTTGTGGGGAAAGGATGACAAACTTTTGCTCGTTGAAGGATATAAAGGTTCCATCCTTACTCATAGCAAAGAGCAAAAGGAGGACCTATTGATGAAGAGTACTTTGTCAATGGCATCAAGGCTCGATTCTCATCTTGGAATGTTGTTGTGGAGGCGAATATTTCTCATTGCTGGTGGTGGTGGTTTATGGAATTCCTCTTCACACCCATAGCATGGATGTTGTTGAAAAATATGTTGCATAATCTGGAATTTGTTGAGGTCTGTTTTTGGGTCTTCATGGGATTAGAGACATCCTAGCCAAGATTGTCTATGTTACGATGAAGGCTCTGAAGGAATTCACAATGTAGTATGGTGTAGCATCCTACAATATATCCATGGTCAAGATTGGTGTGGTATCCTACAATACATCCATGATCAAGATTGGTGCAGTATCCTACAATCAAGATTGGTGCAGTATCCTACAATCAAGATTGGTGCTTTTACATGGTCTTCTGATCAAAATTCTCAAGGTCAGCTATGCTAATGCTAATGGTCAGGGGTTTTGATTGACAAAACTACACAAGAGATGAGGTTTAAGATGATGATGAAGAATAAAAGTTGAATTAGTATGTTGAATCAAGGAATTTCAGCTGAAGATCTCTTGAATCCCATTGTGGGCAATTTGGGAGTAGTGACATTAATTGTGTGCATGGCCCTCAAGGTTCAAATTTTTTCAGTTCCCTTTGATTCAAAGAAACTTGTGATGTTGGGTTAAAATTTGTGGCTTGTGGGCTGGATTCTGTTTATTAAGCCCAATCTATAATAGAAATCATTTTTGGATAGAGTCAGCATATATTGGACATGGGCATTATTCCCAAAATTTTTAATTTAATGTAATTTTTTAGGACTGACAATTATGGCGTTGTGGTGATTGAATGTGTCGATCAATTTGACTATGAGGTCTTCGTCCATGTGTCTTATTCCTAATAGAAAGAATATTGATTGTGTAGGGTGGGTTTGACACCTCTTTCCTCTTGATTTGTTCATGATGCACCTTTTCAATTACTTCGAAGCGTCGGCTCTTGGTTCTAGCTGTACCATGTGTCTCTGGTGTACCACTCTCTCTCTTTTCTGCTCAGGGATCCCGTCTCCCTTGTTGGGGAGGGGATTGGTACCTTCAAGAAATCTAAGTCTGCCTCTTGTGGCTCACTGAGTTTTTTGCTCTCTAATGTCTTGTGAGTCGTCCTTCCTTGTCTTAGTGTGCCTTATTGTTTGTTTAAGTTGTTTCTAGAGAATTTAATGTATTCTTTCAAGAGGATCGGGTTGGCTTGGGATGGAAAAGTAGTCACCTCAGTAGAATGGTTTCTTTGAAGAATTAGGAGGGCATTGATTGCAAGATAAGAGTTGAAGGCGAGCCTAGGAAGCAGGGTGTAAGGAATATGTGATCAATGGACAAGCACAATATCACTAACATCCCTTGGTTCAATCTTCCACCATCCTTTTCTGCCTCTTCGTATCTCCATCCATTGCAGGATTCTACATCTGAACAAAGAGTGGGTGTTAGTATGGGGAGGGGAAATGATAGTTAGGTCAAGGAAAGGAAGGAATTTGAAGACGAAGGAAAGGATGAAGAGAGAAGTCTATGAAGAAGAAGAGGATGATGAGAATCTCAACTTTGAAGGACAATTTGATGATTCATTAGATGATAAACAAAGGGAATGAGATCATGAGTTTCTCATTTGGTCATTTTTTAGGTGTTCTTGAGTATTGATGAAATCTAAGACATTATTATTCTCTTATATTTTGGTTTTGTTAAGTTGAGACTTAATTTTTTTGTTATTGTCTTTAATTTAGTTGTTAATGTGTGTATTTTTTATATTGATGGTTTGATGTTAATTTTTGCATTTATGGTCTTAATCTCATTATATTCTATTGTTATCTTCCCATTTTTTATATATTCCAATGTTATTTAGAGATCATTTGAGTGAAGAATGGATATATCTAATGTATAATTGCATTTAATAATATATAATATAAAGGGAAAAGTTCTAAAAATTTGAATTTTCTATGGTGCCCAAGATGCCCCAGCTTAACACATTGGTGCCTTAATAACCTTGGTTAGAGCCACTAGAGGAGTGGAAGGATTAAAGTGTGTGTACCTTTGTCTCATGATTATCCTGTTGGGTGTGAAGCAAAATTTGGTTTCTCCTTGGGTGATAAGGCAAACGTCATTAGAAATTATCTCATCCATCCAAGAGGGAGCATAGGTGCTAGAGTCAGTGGTGTCATCTAGGTATCCTTTGGTCTAATGCTGGATTTCTTTGTTCAAAGATGAAATTTCTGTCGTAGAATGTAAAAAGTCTGGGCAATGGGGAGATGTGTAAAATGGTAAAGAAGGTGATTGCGGCAAAGGAGGTAATTGAATATGGCTTGTGCTTTGTAGTTGGGTGATGATTGGAGATTTTGGGAGGAATGTGTCTGCTCTGAGGCTCTCAAAGTTACTTTTCTGACACTAATTTTGTGTTGCGATCATGTCTTCTGTAAGGTTGGACGATTGCTATGCACATTCCAAGGTAGAGATTGTGTGGAATGTGAGATGTACAAGGGATCTCTGGGATGCTAAAATCCAGTTCTGTTTCATTGTTGGAGGTTCTGGAAACATGCTAAAGAAAATTGGAATCGTAATGTTTCAGCTGATGTGGCACTCCAAGAGCGTGGTTTCCACTTGGCTAGTTGATGTTCTTTCTGTTTGGTGACAGAGGAGGATTGGCATCTTTTTTTGATGCCCTTCTAGGAAATGGTGGTTAAATTTGGGGTTTCAGATCATTGACCACAGAATGTTACTTGGAACGATTTGGGAAATTTGGTGTGGTCTTTGTTTAAGTGGGAGATGAAAGGCAGTCTAGAGAATGTTTCTTCGTGCTATTTGGTGGCTCTGTTGGTTAGAGTGTAACCACAGAGTGCTAAATGGGTGGTCTTTGAATACTCCAAATGGTGGGTTCTGATTCTACAGGTTGTGATTGAGTAGTCCTGCTCCCTTAATTCAGCTTCGGGGGATACTGATGCTTCTATTGTGGCTTGGTTAGAGTTTCTTGTGGGATGCGATGGTCTTGTTGTCTTTGTTTTTTTTTTTGTCTTTGTTTTTTTCTTGTTTCCCTTTGGGGTTCAACCCTATCTTCTTGATAAGCCTCCTATATTTTCCCTTTCCTTTGAGCATTTTGAATAAAATCACTTTACTGTTCAAAAAATAAATTGCTGTTTTGTGTATGTTGGGTTTTAAACTACTCCATATTACTGTTTTCTATAATTTTCGTGCATATTTCAAATATATTTCACTTTTTCTTTGATTCTTCAGCCTTGAGCCCTTGCTGTTCTTCAATACATTTCCCAATTTTTTAAATAAATTTAGTTGTTACCATTTATTTTGTGCTTTTTTAGTTTTTAAGTTTATTTTTTGGATTAACTCTGTTCTCTGGATGTTACCTTAATAAAATGGGTTTCATCCCACCTTTTCCTCAAAAAAAAAATGTTGTAACCATTTTTCTCTTACCGTATCACAGGAGGCTCACAAACTGCTTCAACCTGCAGACAAGATTCTGAAGACAATGGCAATTGATTTTGCAGAATATCAGGTTAGATGATCTTGGCATATCTATTGATTTCAATTTTCTCTTCTCTGCTAGTTGATTACAATAATATGGCTATTGTTCTCATTTATATTACTATGCCACAATTTACCAGGTTTGCGTGGATGTATTCATTACGACACAAACTTATGTGGACATCGCTTCCATTTGTGTTGTCCCAAAAACTACTGGAGGACAGGTATAACCTTTTCCCTATAATTATGTATGTATAATTTGTGATACCTTCATTGATGCAAGTCTGACTATGTATTTGCATCCAAGTTTAAGCTTAAGTGGTGAAAATTATAGAGTCAAAGTGTATGATACATAACCAGATTTACACTGTAGAATTTACGAGTTATTATCCGTTAGGTTAGATGTTAATAGTTCCTGCGTGCTACTTCTCTTTGCAGGTGTATTATTACCATCCATTTTCTGCTCTCTCAGATTCTGCTAAGCTTTATAATGACCTTAGATGGAACATCACTAGGCCACAAGGATTTGAGGCTGTAATGCGTGTAAGGTGCAGCCAGGTTAGTAATAATTGTTTGATTCTTGTAAATTATTGCAATCCAATTCTATTTTTGTTTTTTCATGGAAACTTTCTCTCTTCATTTATATATATAAAATTTTTCATAGGGCCTTCAAGTGCAAGACTATTTTGGACACTTCTGTAAGCGCATTCCCACTGATATTGATCTTCCTGGTGTAAGTATAGATACGTATATACTCTGATTTTTTTTTGAAGAGAATCTATTTCAACTTTTTTTTGAAGGATAGCTAAGCTTGTGGGCATCCTTCACCACAAGTCCTCAGACTAGAGTTCAATTCTAGCAATTTCATAGCACAATAATTTTTCAATGTCCATGGGATTCTAACTTTCGACTTCTAGTACAATTAAACCTGTCAATTATTTACACGATATGATAACTGGACATAAATGTGATACATTATAATTGTGTTTGGGTTTAATCTTATTGTGTTTCGTGTATTTATTGTGTCGACTTGCTAAATACAATTATTAAACGGGTTGTTTTCGTATTCAAAGTGAAAAATTCGACAAGCATATAGTACACGACTACCCATTTAATATATGTTAATTACACGTTATTATACTTGTAATTATTTAACTTTATTTTAATAGATTTAACCATGTTATACTAGTAATTATTTAATCTTACTATACTAATCGTGGTTATTAGCATAGGATTATTTAACATTATTATACTAAATGTGTACAAAATATATAGAGGTGTATAAAACATGTAATTATGTAATAAATGTGTATTCATGTTAGTGAAATTGTTGTCGTGTCAAAGCGATATGGTAAATCTGAATATATATGTAGTGGGTTGTGTATACACAACAACAGGCAATTTGTATTTGGGTTTAGTATAAGGTATATGATAATTAAATAGGTTGTGTTTGAGTTTGACATATATGTATAATACACACATTTAGAAAGGAGATCTAGGAAATAAAAAAAATGCATGGCATGTCGAAAATACGTAGAATAATTGAATGGCATGTACATTCTTTAATAAATTGAGAAATATTTTTGATCCTTGACTCCTTGTTAACGTCGATTTTTTATGTTGTGTCTATTAAAGGAAAACAAAGACATATGTCTGATTGATTAACTTTAAGTACATATATACAGTGATAATGGTATCCATATAAAGTAAACAGATATTCATATAACCATTAAAGAATAATCCATCTAATAACACTTCTCTTCAAACTGGAGCATACAAATTAACTATACCTAGCTTATTATAAAAAGATTTGAAAAGGCCGACAACTATAGCTTTGGTAAACAAACTTGCAAGTTGAGTAAAAGAAATAGTGATTAGGCCATTCATAACTGCATTTCGTACAAAATGACAATCCACCTCAATGTGTTTAGTTCTTTCATGAAACACTGGGTTATTTGCAATGTAAATGGTTGCTTGGTTATCAAAGAATATAAGTATAGCCTTCTTGAGAGGAAAACCAATCTTAGTCGGGAAGGATATAATCCGCATCATTTCACATGTCGTTTGGGTCATAGCTCTTTACTCCGCTTTGGCATTTGAACGAGAGACAACATTCTGTTTCTTGCTTTGCTAAGTAACTAGATTGCCTCCCATAAATGTACAATACTCATAAGTTGATTTTTTTATCACCTTGGTCGCCTATATATCTAGAATCAGAATAACCAGAAACATTCGGATGATCATGACAATTGTATCGAAGACCTTGACTAGGAGCATTCTTCTAGGACAATATTTGTAAAAATGTCTTTCGATGTACCTCTCTAGGTTGGTGCATTAATTGACTAACCGAACCAATTGCAAAGGTAATATCTGGTCGTGTCACTGTAAGATATATCAGTTTCTCAACCAGACGCCTGTATCACCCTGCACCTTCAAGAATCTTAGAAGATGTGTCCTATAAATCTAAGCTAGAATCAACTGGGGAATTGGATGATTTGCATCTAATCATGTCTGTCTCGTTTAACAGGTCAAGCACATATTTCCTTTGAGATAAGAACACTCTATATTTAACATGAGCAATCTCTATTTCTAGGAAGTATTTAGATCTTGTTAGGTCTTTTGTCACAAAATGCTTCTTAAGGAATGCTCTGTTTTCATCAATCCCTACTCTGTCACTACCAGTAATTAGAATGTCGTCCACATAGATAGTCAAAATAACACAGTCTGTAGATCTCTGCCTAATAAATACTAAGTGATCAGGATTGCATATTTGAAAGTCAAATTGTGTTACAATTGTACTGAATTTGTTGAACCATTGACGTGGACTCTGTTTGAGGCCATATATTGTTTTATTTAACCTACATATATGTGTCACTTCCTGAGTAATATATCCAGGAGGCTGCTCCATAAAGACCTCCTTAAGCAGATCATCATATAGAAATACATTTTTAACATCCACCTTATACATGGACCACTTCTGATTTACTGCCATGATTTACTGCCACAGAAAACAATATAATGATAGAATTGAGCAAGCTACAGAGAAAAAGTCTCAAAATAATCAACTCCATATGTTTGTGTGAAACCACGTGCTACAAGACGAGCTTTGTAGTGGTCAACTATACTATTGGAGTTGTATTTAATAGTAAACATCCAACGATAGCTAACAATTCCAATATCAGCAAGTGGTATGACAAGATCTCAGGTCTTACGACACTGTAAACAAACATTTCTTCATCCATGGTTACTTTGCATTCAAGTATTTGTAATGCCTCCTGTTATGTCCTGAGTATAGAGACAGATGATAAAGACAAAGCAAAAGTCCGATACATAGGATGTAGATGATCATTGACAACAAAGTTAAAGATGGGATGTGCAGTATCATGAGTACCTTTTCGAAGGACAATTGGAAGATCAAGGTTAAAAGTAGGGGCAGGAGAAGAAGTGAGAGCAAAATTGGCCCAACCTGCATTAATGAAAGTAGACTGGTCGAAACCTGGAGCTAATGGCGGTGGCTGTTGTCGTGGTCGTCGAGTATAAACCTGTAAAGGAGGAGCAGTAGAAGGTGTAGATACAGACAGAGGAACAGACTCTGTAATAAGGACATCTAATGATAGAGGAAGTGAGGGGGAAGCTGTAGAAGAAGAAAAAGGAGTATCTTCAAAGAATGTAACATCTGCAGAAATAAGGTATTTTCGACTCATTGGATCATAACAGTGATACCCTTTATGAGTCCAAGAATACTCGACAAACATACATTGGATAGACCTGGGAGAAAGCTTTATCCAGATTTGGGCGAGTATTTTAACAAAACACACGCACCAAAAAACCATTTGATGGCAGAGGAAAAAGGAATTTCTGGGGAAATAAGAGAGAATGAGGAATGTTCGCATGAACAGAGGAAAGCATTCGATTATTGAGATGACATGTTGTAAGAACTGCATCGGCCTATAGCTGCTGAGGAACTTTCATCTGAGGAACATCCAATAAATGACGGTGTTTGCGTTTAGCCACACCATTCTGTTGCGGAGTTCTAGGACACAAGGTTTAATGCAGGATTCTCTGGGCTTCACATATAAGAGAAACATCACGTTGAATATATTCAAGAGCATTATCAGTGCGAAACACACGCAATGGTTCGGAGAATTGGGTTTTTATTTCATTGAAAAAAATTTGGATAACATTGATCACCTCAGTGCGATCCTTTAATAGATAAATTTAAGGTATTCTAGAAAAATCATCAATAAAAACAATAAAATACCTAAAACCCTGAACAGACTCAAAACGACACGAACTTCACACATTAGAGTGAACCAATTCCATGGGAGCACAACTTTGTTTGTCTTGACGTGCAGGATACGAGGATCGACGATGCTTCTGAAATTGATAAGACTCTCATTGGAAATTATTAACGGATACAAACTCTGATAAAAGACTCTTCAACTTCTCAAATGACGGATGGTCAAGACGACAATGCCACAAAAAAGATGACTCAACAGTGGACGCTGTATAAGTAGAGGTAGTAGGTGTCGTACGACCACTGAGGTAGTATAAACCATTTTGCTTAGGTTCCGAACCAATCTGTTTCCCAATCTGTTGATCCTGTATAAGAAGATTAGTGGGAAAAAAGGTTACTGCATAGTTATGGATTTTGGTAAGTTGGCTAACAGAAAGTAAATTAACAAGAAAATTTGGTACATAAAGAACATCATGCAAAGTGAGGTTGTTAGAAAAAGACACATTTCCTTATCCGTGGATAGGTAAACATGTTCCATTAGCAACTGTAACAGAGGGGGTAGAAACAGAAGTGGTCATGGAAGGGAAAGGATGGCGAGTACTGGACTTATGCTTTAACGCATCTGAATCAATCACCCAGTCAGCATCGGAGGTCGTGAACAATGCTGACGTACTTGATGGAGTAGTGTGTGTAGCAACTGTAGTAGTCTATGACTGAAGGAAGCGAGCATACTCTGCCTGAGAAATAATCACAGTATCATCGAAGTTGGGAGGAGGTTCAGAGGTGTCTTTAGTAACATTATTAGTCCAGTTTGGTTTGCCGAATTTTGTCCAACATCGATCAGATGAGTGATTCGTGTCGCCACAATGATCACACTTAAGATTACCCTTGCAGCTGCCACGCCCTGCTCCAGAATCACGACCCCGTCCACGGCCTCGACCACGACTACGACCAGATACAGCTAAGGTAGATTGATCGCTATGTACCGTAGGAGTCGCAGTGGAAACATGTAGAGCGTGAGAGAAGGCAGATGTCAATGACGGGACAGAATCAACTCCAAGAATGTGGCCATGCACCTACAAGGTAAGCTCGGGGGATGAGTGTCGATAAAAATTTTGCAACTGCAAGCTCTTCTCTTTACTGACGCATAACCTGAACATCAGGAACCAAAGGCTGAAGGATTTCAAGTTCATCCAGAAGAACCCGAATAAAAGTATATAGATCATGAACAGACTGATCGCCTTACTGTAAAGAGAAGAACTAATCATATATCTCAGCAATCCAGGCAATATTCTTGTCTTGAACATTGGTGGCTTTTAAGGTATTCCAAATTATTTTGGCAGTAAGAAGCATAACTACACTACAAGAGATTTGGGACTCCATGCTATTTAAAAGTCAAGTAATAACACCATAATTAGAGGCTAGTTGGTCATCGTACTCTGTAGATTTTAGATCAGGAGAATCATGAGTAATATGATTGATTTTTTTATAGGCTCCTAGAAAAATCTGAATAAACTTTCCCCATATAAGATAATTTTTACCATCAAGCTTGACAGATATCCCATTGAGGATATGCAGCATAACATCACAAGAAGCAGGGACTGAGGAGGAAATCATAAATGCAAGAGTACGTGGAAATAGGGATAATAACAATAGGGAGATAGTAACGTATCACATAAAAACAAAAATCATAATAGTGGTAGATAGAAAAACAGCCTAGCAAACCATTCCGAGCTGGTGAGGAGGTTGTTCGTGTCACCGGAGGGGGGGTGAGAAGTCCGTCGGAAGAGGTGGAGAGGAGATCAACCGGTAAGAGGTCCTGAGAGTTGCCTAGAGGGTTGACCGTGCATTGTCGACGGCTGGAGAGGTCGACTGGGTCGGCTGTGTTGTCGAGAGAGGTCGGTGGTGGTTGGGGCAAGGGCTGGAGCCTCCACTGGTGACCCACGTATGGGCTAACGGTGCCGCAGAAGCTGCCTGGAGGAGGAGACGGCATTGGAGAGGGCCTGCGGAGGGAGAGTAGAGGCCAGTGGGAGAGGGGCCGGAGGTGGTCGGCAGGGGTAGGGAAGAGGTTAGAGGTGGTCGACCGGGGCAGGGAAGGTGTCGAAAGTGGCCGACGGCTGAAGAAGGGGTTGGTGGTGGGGAGAAGAGAACTAGGATTAGGATTTGGTGAGAAAAAACCTAGTGCTTTAATACCATGTTAAAGGAAAACAAAGAAATATGTCTTCTTGATCAACTCTAAGTGCATATATGTAGTGATAATGATATCTGTATAGAATAAACGGATATCCATATATCCACTAAAGAATAATCTATCTAATAATTCTACTAGTGTCTATTTTTTTGGACATAAGGGGCATGTACATAGAGATTGTGCGCAAGGATTGTGGATGCTATTGGGAAACATAGATTGGAAGCACCATTTGTTTGGTTAATCCTGGGGTGTTTGTAAAAATAAGAACTAGGTCACTTTAATGTAAGGGCCACTCCAGTGACCATGTATGAGTGTTTGATAAGGTTGAACCTCTTCTGTTCAAGAAAGAAATATAGGAATATTCCTTTTAATAATCAATACTGTGTAGAGGAAACAAAGAGTGTGAAAGCATTAGAGAATGAGTGATTGAGTAATTTTGTGTAGAGGAAACAAAGAGTGTGGAAAAGGGAAAACCCTTTGTACAGACAGTTCTGCCATGTGCTTTTCAATGATTTCTGGTATAGCACAGTTCTCAAAAAGTTCCTTGTCATTCTGAGATTTTGGGTGGGGAATTTGAGCATTAAAGTGACCAATTAGCCATTCATATTTGATAATCCTAAATGTTCAATCCAATTATCCTGTCAATTGTTATAAGCATTGATCAATGGACTCAAGGAAGTGATTCGCTACTTGATAATGAGGGCCAACATGTAGTGATCTGTTTTCAGCATGCTGCGTCCATACATGTGGAAACTAATAGGAGTGTAATCGTTTTCACTTTGTCCAGATCTTTTTTGGGGTCGTGGTTGGGACACTTTTCCATTCAAAACGCAGGTGAGCTTAGGGGCTTGTCACACTGTGGGATGATTCCAAGTTTAATCTTGTGTCCCAAAGGATTGGATGGCCAAAAGACAATCTTAAATGTGAAATGGTCCTTGTGAGCAATCTGGCAAGAGCTTTTATGGGATGAATTGAAACTTGGGGGGAACATAGATGTGGCAAAATTGATGATTTTTATGGATTTAATGAGACTTATTTTGTTGGTGACCTTAGTTGGTATGGAGGAATGCTAGAATTTATTTATCCTATCCCATTACAGGTTTGGGTTGGATTGACCCTGATTGGTAGGATATTGTTGTGTGGTGACTGGAATTTGGCTTTGCTAGCAACTGGTGTTGCTCACTTAATTGGAACAAATCACACCACGTGACCTTACTTCTATGAGTTTTTTTTTGTTTTAAATCTAGAGGGGGTGTTCTAGTCTGACAAGGAGGAAACAAGTTTGGCCACAAGGAATTTCTGCAACTCATTAGAAGGCCAAGAGTCGTTTGTTTTCAGCTTGGGGGTTCTGGGGCTCAAAGGAATTTCGTGGCTGGTGCAAATTATGTAGAAAGGGGATTTTGGGGTTGAAATCAAGTTAACCATCTTTATGATGATCGGTGACAAGGCCCCTCGTTAGAATAGTTTCTCAATCCGTTTCTTTCAGAAATTTCGGGACTTGAACTTGGTGATGGTGATATGATGGAAATTATCTGTGACTTTTATGTGGATGACAGTGATGTCAAATTCATTGCTAAGAAAGAGGCTGCCATCAAGGTGACTCTCATTTATTGAGCATGACTTCCTTTGGCAGGGTGGAAGGAGACTCTTGGGTGGAAGTGGTGGAAGTCACTTCGTGTGAGATTAGCCTAAGGGTGTGGTGTGCAGGTGGGTTGTGCAAAACAGACTTGGAACGACAATTTGTTGTTGAAAATCTGGTTCTTTGCATGGGTTTGTACTTGGAAAATATATTGTGAGCAGACTAGAACACTCAGATATAGATTGGATGCTAGTAATTATTTGATTGCATTGGTATAATCTTGAGTAGGGGTCAGTATGTTTCTTGGCCTTCATTTCTCTTCTTGTCTTGCTCTCTTTTTGCTGCTTTATTGTTTGAATGGTCTATTCAAGCATCCTGTTTTATGTTGTCTTTTCTTCTCTTTGATTTATATTTCAGGGCCGATTTCGTGTAGGCACCTACAAGAGAAAATCCTGTAGGCACATTAAGTAGGGGCAATCTCAACTGTTGGATTTAACCAATGGTCTAGATTAAAGGAAGGAAGAATGGAAAGTGGGAGGAAGGCAGAAGGACAAAGAGGAGGAGCGGAAGCAACCAGGGGGTGGGGGGGTGTCCACGGAGCTAGTGCTCGATGGCGATAGTGGAAGGAAAAGGAGTGGGAGGTAGGAGGAAGAGGAGTTCCATTGTGGTAGCAGACATGGTTTTAAATGTCGATTTTGTGTCGGACTTCGATAAATTGAAAAATAGACACGTGTCGGGAAAATATTGGTATGTCGGAATCGTGTCGTTGGAAACACGGTCAAAAAAATTTAGATTTGTTCAGAAAACTTATATTTTGATATCGTGTCGGAGTCATGTCGGTAAATTGAAGACACGTGTCGGAGAAATTTCGGTAACACGCGTAAACATTTAGTACCATGGTAGCAGAGGCAGAGGAGCAGAAGGCGGGGAGGAGGTCAGTGCTCAATGTGGTAGCAGAAGAAAAGACGAGTGGAAGGAGAAAAGGCCTTTAGGGAGGAAGAAGAGTTGTGTCATGGTACACTAAAGAAGGCCATGTGGTACATAAGTGGTCAACGGAGTTGAAGAGGCGGCAATTGTAGCAAGAGATGAAGCGGGAAGGTGGGGCCATACATGGAAGGGGCGATTGTAGCAAGAGATGAAGGAGAAAAGGCTTTGTATACTTTAAATTTTTTTAATTAAATGATGTTATAATGGATGTGCTTGTCGTAGTCTAAGAAACATAAACAGGAAAGGAAACCATAATGTGCAATCTGGTGCATTTCATACTCTCCACAAAATTTTTATTGACTTTAACAGTTCTCTATTCACACACAAAATGGCTCAATTATTGTTACAATTTCATTAACAATGATCTTGTATATGCATAACATACTGCATTTTCTGATCCTCAACTCTAAGTAGGCATCTGCTCGTTGAATTTAATAGTTCTCTCTCTTCACACACACAAACAGCATGTCTCTAGAACTTAATTATCCTGTTAATTTCATCGTAAATGGTCTTGATTGTACATCACACATTGCATTTACTGATTCTAAACTCTAAATAAACTTCTTCTTTACAGATTGACTGCGACAAAACCGTGATGGTGACTTTTAAGCACGATGATAAATTTCAAGAGGGCTCTGAGTGTGCTTTTCAGGTTCTAATTGGAACTTTAATTCCACAGTTCCTGATTCAACTTTTATTCACTGTTTAAACCTTGTATTTCGTCTGGGCTCATCACAACACAACTTGTTGTCTGCTTATTGTATATGTAACTTGTGTGTGCTCTGTTCTTCAGTGTGCAGTTCTTTACACGACTGTGTATGGGCAACGAAGAATTCGTGTGTCTAATCTCTCTCTTCCATGCACAAGCATGCTCAGTAACCTATTTCGTTCAGCAGATTTGGACTCTCAATTTGCCACTATGTTGAAGCAAGGTAGATATGCCTGTATTATGTTAGATTGTTCATGCATTGTGGCCATATACTTGTAATTCGTATTAGTGCATTGAACATGATCATGTCTGACCTTTTAACTGAATTTGTGTTGAACATGTGGAAATCAAACAGTTGTAATTACTTTATTGAGTAGTACAGAATGGTTGGTCTCTTGCAACTTTACAAGTGTTTTATTGAGTGGATGAAAAGGAATATTTAAATTAAAAAATCTTAGAAAGCAATAACAAGTAGTAGTGGTTGTTTGAATTATGAGAAGTTGAAAACTTCATGTGGAGCATGTTTGGAAGTAAAAACTAGCTGTTATCACCCAGAAAACAGTAGTTCTCATGTATAATACAATAATTCTGTTTTTTTTTTTGTATGTAGGTGCGAATGAAGTTCCCATCGACTCACTTTCTCAAGTCCGTGATCAAATTACCAACCTTTGCATCAGTACGCTTCATTCTTATCGTAAATACTGTGCAACTGTGTCATCATCAGGACAACTTATTCTTCCCGAGGCTCTTAAGCTTTTGCCTCTTTATACTCTAGGTATGAAAGCAAACTCTCCCTTTACGTGACTTTCAATATTGCATTTTGAAAATCCTTATAATGAATGTCTTTACTGTAGTTTTGAATTTATAATTGTCCTTAAAGATGAATATATCATAGGTATATTATGTACTTGCTCACGAAAATGAACGAAATAGTGTTAGCATTACAACTTTAACACTTTATATTATTACTATGGAAGGTGAGATTTCTGTGGAAGTTTTGTTTGTTGTGGAGGTTTTCTTCCTTGTTAAAAGCTCGTAGCTCATGAACTATCTCATATGGTTATATGATTCGTCATTGTATTAGAAAAGTTCAACATATGATCTGTCTATTTTCTTTACTGAAGGCAGACTTTTTTCTCTCTATTATTCCTTTCTTTTTTGTGCAATTCCTTGTATTTTGCTTAATATTCTTCATGAGTTTTATCAGTTCTTTGGTTTTGAGATCATACACATATTTTTGTTATGTTTAGCATCTAGGCAATATTTCTTTTTCAAGAGAACTTTAATCCCGTGTATGAGTCATATTGATGTTTAAGTTAAGAGTGTAACAGAGATTTTCTATTAAGGAATATGATTATAGGACTTATATTTTATTTATTTGACATATCAGCCTGTCAAAATGATCCTGCCTGTCTCTTTTGGGTTGGATTGTTCCACTTACCCACTGATTTACATTTTTTTTATCAGCACTTATCAAAAGCATTGGATTGAGGACTGATGGACGATTAGATGATCGATCCTACTGGGTCAATCGTGTTGTTCCTCTTTCCACTACGTTGTGTGTTCCTCTGGTTTACCCAAGGATGATAGCCATCCACGATCTTGCTACAATGGTATTAAAGTGCTAAATTTACCTTACTACTAGTCTCTTACTTTAATGTTACTCGTTTGAAACTTAACTTTTCTGATTTAACAGGAGGATGGATCTCTTATTCCATCTACGGTTCCACTTTCCAGTGAGCATGTCACAGATGATGGGATTTATCTTCTAGAAAATGGAGAGGATGCTTTAGTTTATGTAGGAAATTCGGTAGATCCTGATAGTTTGCAGAAAATTTTTGGGGCCTCGTCCATTGATGCAATTCCACCTCAGGTATGTGCTGACTTTTCTGCTCACTTGGTGAGGAACAGTATTCCTGTTTGGTGTGGTTGGAAATCCAAATATATTAATACAATTGAAGTCATTAAGCAGTAATACACTGCTTGTGGGATGTTAATATTTTTTTCTTCTAGTTGTGCTCTGCTCTTACCAAGTGAAAATTTTTTGCACACGTGGTGATTTACCTTTGAGATTTCTATGTTCACATTCCAAATCTGCCACCTATTTTTTCGTCATTTACATTCTAACTTGCAAGAATCCATGGGACGGAGTTGTCTATTTTCTCATTGATGAGTAGTTGAGTACTTGTATGATTGATCGCTTTTCTTTCTATTTTTGAAAATTAGAACTTGGTTTTCTTTTTGCCCCCATGTCAGCCATTCACCTCATCTCAGTCATAGTCTTTTTGATTGTCATTAACAATACCCCTGACTTAAAATGCTTTATAACATCTACATACGATTTTGAAGCTGTCCTGATAATGATGATGAAACTGTTGTCTGTGAATAGTTATTGATTCTCATATTTGGATTCATGTTCATCTATATAAATTTTTACAGCATTTTAATCATATCATTGTGGTGTGTGTTTTTTTTTTCGTTCTTATAGTTGGTCCTGGAGCAGTTTGACAATGAGTTATCAAAGAAACTAAATGATATGGTTAACGAGATTCGGAGACAAAGATGTTCTTATCTACGGTATATTTGATCCATTCTTTATTGACTGCTTGAGAGTGTAGTACAAAGCTTCTGTGCTGTTCAATTTACAATTCTTCTCTTCTTGCAGTTTGCGGCTGTGTAAAAAAGGTGATCCATCAGGTCAGTGAGGAATATCTGTTTATAAAATCTCAGTTGGAATTTTGAGTTTTACCTATGCCAGAGTCAGTTTTAATAGAAATAGGCCAAGTACTGAACTAGGAACGATACTTAAATACCCTTTCATCTGAATATGTATATAGAGGAAAAGGGGATTCATAGAATTAAACGTCGGTTTCGTGTCGGACTTCGGTCCGACAAAAATAGGAAACGTGTCGGACATCGGTGGAAATGTCGGTGGAAACGCGGTAAATTTACGGAAGTCCATGGAAATGGTAAAAAACTTTGAATTTTGATTTGAAACTCTTAGATAAGCTAAAGTAAGTAATAATCTACATCTTAGACTACTTAGATCAACTTCCTCAATATGTAATCTTCATGGTATTAAGCATATAATGTAATCTGGATGGGTTA
>JAMKQA010051733.1:0-16670 GCA_024699735.1 Posidonia australis
GTGTGCCCAGCTACCTCACAGATTTCTGGGTTCTGGCTTGCTAATAGGCTTGGGGCTAGGTTTAATGGCTGATCACATCCAAAGCAACATAAGGATACTCATTTCCGGGTTACCTCAAAATCGGGGTGTCTACAGGTACTCAGTAGAGTTTGCTAGTGTTTTCCCCTTCTCTAGCTAGCTTACAACGATCTCCAATGATTCTCCAGCATGCCTTTTAGACGTCTGCACCTCCTTGGTGATGCATGTGCATCGGTGATGGCACTCTAGTGGTGGCACACCAGTGAAATCTCCTCCCTCTCATTCTCAGACCACCTCTCCCAACTCTTCCTCCCTTTCTCATTTCCAACATAGGAGGGCCATGGGTTCTATAAGCAACCACACAGTTACCAGTCAAGGGGGGAAGAGCTCTGGATGTGGTGGAAAAGGTGTTAGGACGCGAATCGATGGAAAACATGGGCACAGGTAGTCAGGCGGCGTTTCTTGTTTTTCTAATGTTTAACCATATAGGCTACGTGTCAGCAAATCGTGCCACCAATTCATGCTGGTCTTCTACGCCTATTGGACTTGCCTACTAGCCTTGCCTCTATTTTGTACTTACTATAACCATCTACTGGGTTTGACTGACCCTTATTGAACTATGCCAGAGAGGAAACAATAACTCAACTCACACAAACCGTTCACAAACACAACTCAAACACCAACACACATTCCCATAATCACAAGGAATCAAATTCCAATGCACAAACACTGATATTTAATCTCATCATCAAAATACATTGTCTTTGGTTACAATCCTGGATATTACAGCCCCTCTTAAACGAATTTCGTCCCCAAAATTCACTACTAATAGAATAAGTGGGGGTACAAGGACTGCATGTCCTCCGCTTCTCGCTCCCAAGTAGCCTCCTTTAAGCTATGGTGCTACCATTGGACTAGTACAAGAGGGATTACTTTGTTCCTGAGGACCAGTTCCTTTCAATCAAGTTTCTGTACAATGTCCTCCATCATAGATAGATCCTCCTATAACTCACCTAGCTGGACTGGAATCACTTGGGATGCACTGGACAAACACTTTATCAACATCTAGACCTGAAACACATTGTACACGCCTAAAAGCTCTGGAGACAAATTCAACGTGTAGGCAACTTCTCCCACACTCCTGGAGATTTGGTAGGGCCCAATATAGTAAGGACTCAGCTTTCCCTGCTCCCCTAATCTTGTCGCTCCTTTAGTTGGTAACACCTTTAGGAAAACGAAGTCTCCCATCTCAAATTCCAAAGGTCTATGCCTCCGGTCAGCATAACTCTTCTGCCACCTCTATGCAGTTGCTAGTCTCTTCTTGATTATATCCACTTTTTTAGCATACTACTGCTCAATCTTAGAGCCCATGAGCTGCCTCTTGCATACTTCATTCTAGCAAATCAATGTCCTACAAGGTCTACCATACAAGGCCTCATACGGTGTCATTCCGATGCTGGAGTGATGACTGTTATTATAGGTGAATTCAATCAATGGCAAATGACCTTCCCAGCTCCCCTTGAAGTCTAAAGTGTAGGCCCACAACATGTCTTCAAAAGTCTAGATAGTCCTTTCTATCTACTCGTTTGTCTGAGGGTGGAAAGTTATGTTGAAATTCAATATGGTGCCAAAGGCCTCTTGCAATGCCCTCTAGAAGCTCGATGTAAACCTGGTGTCTCTGTCAGATATAAATGACACTAGAATCCCATGCAGCTGGACTATTTCAACCACGTACAACTCTACCAACTGTGGTAATGGGAGATTCACCTTCATTGACAAGAAATGTGCTGACTTTGTGAGCCAATCCACAACTACCTAGATTGCATCATTTTTTCTTTTGATCTTGGGTAGTCCTGTCACAAAGTCCATCGATACATGCTCCCATTTCTAGACAAGAATGTCCAGAGATTGCAGCATTCCTCCAGGTTTATGATGTTCAATCTTAACCATTTAGCAGGTTGCACATCTCACCACCTGCTCAGCAATCTCTTTCTTCATTATAGGCTACTAGAAATTTCTCTTCAAATCCTTGTACATCTTGGTGCTTCTTGGATGAATGGTATATCTAGACCTATGGGCTTCATCTAGTAATCTTTGTTTCATTTCCTCCAACTAAGATACATACAGGTGTAGATCATATCTAAGTCCTCCATCTGCATTGACAGAGAAGTGAGGTGCTTATACAGCCTCCATCTTCGCCTAGATCTCTCACACAAAAGGGTCAAGTTGCTAAGCAGCCACAATTGCCTCCAATAATCTTGGGTGAACAAATAGATTCACCATCCAAGCTCCAGCAGGTCCCTGAGGCAGTCTCCAAGGTTTGAACCCAACCAATTCTTCCAACATGTGACATTCCTTGATCATTAGACTGGCCATACTATGAGTGTGTCTGCTTAGGGCATTAGCGACTACATTCGCCTTCTCTAGATGATCGAACAAGTCGAAGTCATAGTCCTTGAGGTATTCCACCCAACTTCGTTGTCTAAGATTTAGATCTTTTTGAGTGAAGATATACTTATGGATTTGATGATTTGTGAATACCTCGAACTGCTCTCCATCCAAGTAATGTCTTTAGATTTTCAAAGCAAAGACCACTGCAGCAATATCCTAGTCATGGGTGGGGTAATTTCTCTCATGTTTCTTTAGCTGGTGTGAAGCATAAGCCACTACTCTCCCATGCTGCATCAATACACACCCCAACCATGGCCCACAAGCATCACTGTAACCTGCAAAACCTCCACTCCTAGAGGGTAAAGTCAACACTGGAGATGTAACCAGACGGGTCTTCAATTCATTGAATCTTTGTTCACATTGCCAATACTAGATGAAAGGAATCTCTTTTTGAGTCAACCTAGTTAGAGGTGCTGTAATCTTGGAGAAGTCTTGTATGAATCTCTTGTAATATTCCGCCAAGCCAAAGAAATTTGTAATCTCCGTCACGATTTTAGGCCTGACCCAACTGCTGACTGCTTCTACCTTGCCTGGATCTACTTTAGTTTCCTCACCTAAAATGATATAGCTAAGAAATGAGACCTCTTCTTGTCAAAATTCGCATTTAAAGAACTTTGTGTAGAGTTGATGCTGTCTCAGGTATCTAGCATAGTCCTCAAATGCATATGGTGAGTCGCAATATCAGGAGAATATACAAGTACATCATCAACAAGTACCACTACAAACTGATCCAAGTAGGGCCTGAATACTGTATTCATCAGCTTCACAAAAGTAGCTGGTGCATTCGTCAACCCGAATGACATAATCTGAAACTCATAGTGGCTGTATCAAGTACGAAAAGCTGTCTCATGCACATTAGATTCTAGGAAATTGGTGATACCCCAATCTCAAGTCAATCTTCAAAAAGACTAAACCTCCTTGGAACTGATCAAATAAATCATCTATCCTAGGTAGAGGGTACATATTCTTGATAGTTATCTAGTTCAACATCCTATAATCTATGCAGTGGCGAAGCCAACCATCCTTCTTCTTGACAAATAGATCTGGTGCACCCCAAAATGACACACTCAGTCTGATGAATCTTTTGTCCTGTAACTTCGAAACTGATTCCTGAGCTCCCGTAATTCTGTTGGTGTCATCCTATAAGGGGTCTTCAAAATAGGGCTCGAACCAAGCACCAGGTCAATCAGGAATTGTAACACCCCATCATCACACAACACCACAACAAAGTAAATCTAAGTGTGAGTCTACTAAATTAGCAAGAGCAGTATTTAAAATATATTCAATACTAACTACTACCCACAACTATGTGCGGTTAACAGCATCAAAAACTTGAGCATTGGAAACTGACAGCACTCCAACACAGCACCAGAGAAAAATCAACCAAAGAAACGCTTGAGTGACATCTAAGTCACCCCGTACGCACCCCAAAGAAAACAAAAGTAGAAAAAAAATGACTAAGACTCAAATTCTTTGTTTTCAATTCAAATTCTATTATCTTCTTTGAAAACTTTTCTATAAACTCAAATCTAGGTCATAATCAAACTCTGGCTAAATTCTATGAAAGCCTCTTTCAAAGAATTCTCAGAAATCATGCATTTTCAAAACTTACTTTCATTTCTGAAAACTATGCTCTATTCTACATATTTCAGGAAAACCATTCTGAGACTAGGTTCTAGCCTAAATCTCAAATCTTAAATCTTGCAAAAACACAAAATTTGGCTGGAACTAGTCCTAAAATATTATTCTATTCTTGGCTAGAATTTAGCTAAAACTCAGAAACCAAAATCAAGCTTAATTCCAGCCTTAAACCAAACTAGAATCTTCAAATCTCTTTTCTGATGTCACCTTGATCAGGGGTGACTTGGCCACAATTGGAGAAAGAGGCACCAACATCGATCCCCTACACTACCACAATGAATGTCCCCGTGTAGGGCATATCACCGTCTCGGCCAACGGGCCTTACTATTTTCCTTTCTCTTTTCTATTCTCATTACAAAGGGATACGTCTCCTCACGACGTCCCTCTAATCTGTCATGGTGTTGTAAGCATCGGTGACTTTTCCTGACCCATCACGAGCTCTCGAGTTATCTCACCTAGCCTACCTAACACCACCTACCTAACTGAGTACATTACCCAGCCAGCACTAGCTCTTTTGGCTCCCAGTCTCTTTCACCCAGGCCTAACTCAAAACTTTGAAATCCTCCTTTCTAAAACATGCTTCTAGTCAGAAAATTTTTTCTGAGAAGACATGAATCCTTTCTGAAATTCTTTTTTGAAATCTCTTTCTAAAACTCTTTCTGAAATCAATTTTCTTTTCACAAGAAATGCTCCTATGAAAAAGCAATATTCTCTTCTAAAAATAATTCCGATTAAGTCTCTTTTAAAGAAGAATCATTCTTTTTAAAACTTGGCATTTCTTTCTAAAACATCTTTTCTGAATATCTTTTATTTCAAAATAATTGCTCAGGGGTTAAAACAATATTTTCCACTAACTACAATCTTCATTAAATGTTTTATCCTTTTTGGGAAATATGCTCGTGAGACCCACGTATCCCATCCACACATTTGACACGCGGTCCCCACACTTACAGTAAACCTAGATCACGTTTTCGAAAAATTGCCCCACTTGGGAGCTCCAAGTGGACCCATCTCCAGCCACTGCAAAATACACAAAAATACTCATCTTGAAGGATGTTGAGTCTACTACATTTTGGGACAAGTTTTATCTTTATCAAATACGTGGTTCTCAATATATTAAATCAGGAAGTTCAAGACATCACTGAAAGTTATTGTAGCTTCATATACGAAAAACCACAAGAAAATTTTTTCAAAATTCCGAATAATTACTGGATCATTACTAGTCCTAGATTTCATGCCAATCTACACATTTCCATGCTTTTTAATTTGTTTTGCATCCAAGATTACACATGGAAACTAACAGAACAGAGGAGAAGGAAGGGATTACGTACTCTGTGATGGATTCCGACAACCTCCCCTTCCTCTAGTGAGTCCTCTGCCTCGACTGGTGTGCTCTGGTGGTCATGACCTTCAGCAGAACTCCTCCTCTGGTGGCACCCTTCTTCCTCCTTGCCTCTCTCTCTCTCTCTCTCTTTTATTTTCAACGCCAACTCGTTCTCCTCCTCTTTTATCTCCACCGTCCATCGTCGTTTTTTAGCCACTGGCAAGGCATGGTGTGATTCTGGTGGCGCCATTCACAAGGTAAGGGGCACAGTGTTGGGTGGCAGTTGACTGTGCACTCATTGTGCAAGTATAGGGTATGTATACAGTATGAAATACCAACGTACGTAGCCATACAAAGCCAAAGGATAATCACCAGGAGAATGGTGCACAAGCGAGCATTGAAACCCATATTCCATTAATCAGTTTTAATACAAGTACATGGGTACAAGCTTACGTCATTCTGGAAATCTCTTGGGACACCTGTGCATCCCCAGCACGCGTCCTACATGCGGTCTTCCTATTCTAGCCCTAGATATTATAGGAATTCTACCTCCGTATGTGGCGGCATCCCAGGCTAGTCCTCCGGGAAGACATCAGGATACTCTTGAATCATAAGTATGTCCTGTATCCTCAGAACAAAATAGGAAGACACCGTCAGATTGGCCAGATATCCCATGCAACCTCTCGTTAGGTGGCGATAGGCCTTGATTTTCGAGATAATCTTCTTCTGTTGTCATGACCTAACATCCTAGACCATGCACCATCCTTGGCTTGCACATTCTGCTAGAACTCTCTTCTTGGCACAATCGATCATAGTTGATTGTTGTGCAAGCGAATCCTTCTCTAGGATTACATCATATTCCTACATATCCATAACTATTAGACTGGCCCTAAAGCCTTGGTCTCCCAACTTCATATTAACTGACCTTAGATACTTCCATGCTAGGTTGTACTCTCCTAGTATGGTCACCACATCGTGATGGAAAGCTAATTTAGCTAGCCTATCTCCAATCTCAACAGTAGATAACTTAGTGACAAAAGAAAACAAACTCCCTGAGTTAAACAGGACTCTAGCCATTTGGCCAACCACAAGGAAGGAACCTAATTATCACATAATAATAACCATCATCATCATAGGAAATAATGCCAGATACATCATTACATAACAGGGAAAGATCATAGTACATGTAATGTTTCAAACTTGGGAATGCTACCTAAATAGCATCACAATCCAGCTACGATAATTAAACAATTAAAATAATCAAGAAGGGTCAAACAACTACCCAAGAATAGCATGCGGCTAGTGACTCTGGAAATTGAGTACTAGAGTCTGAACTACACTCCAACAACTACCCACTTGAGAAACAAAAAACACGAACAACAAAACACGCAAGTGACATCTAAGCCACTAAGTACGCGACCACGCGAAAACCACAACAAAACCACCATAAAACCTCAAGAAAACTTATTATCTCGATTAGACAAAACCCAAAACCATGTTCCTCGGCAATTACACAAAATCGATTTGTAAAACATTGAATCTGATTCCAAAAGCCAGAAATCATCGGGAACTCCCTTTCCCAAGGCCATGTCTTTCTCAAACATTTTCTCTTTATAAATCTATGCATTTTAAATCATTTAAGCATCCCGAGAAAACCACATTCTCAACCAGACCTAGCCCAAAACAGTAAAGCCACACATGGCCCAAAATAGTAAATCCACACTTGAGTGGCAACTAGCTCAAAATCATAACTCATCTTGGCTAGAAGATGGCTAAAACCATAAGCCAAACACAAACCATTTCTAGCCTAAAACTACAACACACATATCAATTACAATCACTAGTGTCACCTTAATCAGAGGTGATCAGGCCACAAGCAAAAGGCAAGGCACCAACCTGCACTACCGCAGTACCCTTCCCCATGTGGAAGGACAACTGCCTCAACCAACAGGCCTTAATCTCATTTATTTCACATGCACAGAGATATGCCTTTCTTAGCACCCCAAAAGTGTGTGGGCACCCGATACTCTCATTCCCAGGTCCAGTCAACACAATCTCAAGTGGGAGTAACTTGGTCTCTTTTAACTGCCCCCAAACCTCGACAACCACGCAAACTTCGTAGATCCAAAATCTCGGCAACCACACTTGGACTAACTGGTCTCATCGGGGTCCATAGCCTTTACCAGTATTATCCTATCACTACGTGGATCTGGAAGAACACATAAGTTCATTTTTCGAGTTTTTCTTGTAAAACCTCATTTCAACTCATTTTATCTTAGAATCATTTCCATATTTACCTCATGTCATTTACATAGATTCACTATCATTAATACATGCTTAAAACATCATTAAAGCATCATTTTCTAGGTCATCATAAAAATCACAAGCATTGTGCACAACTGATGGATTCAACATGCCGGAACCTACCAGTATACTGAAATCCCTCAAAACCACATATCAGCTCAAGGCCTACTTCGTCATGCCAAACATGTCTGGTATGCTGATTTTCCATGATTCGGTATATTGAACCATTCCAGTATACCGGATTCAGTCTAGTATACCCCTCTATGGGTTCTACATCAGCATGTCGGAACTCTTCGATATGCTAAAATCCCTTGATTCAGCATATCGAAGTATTTCGGCATGTCGATTTAGGTGATCTCCTCCCTTTCTCAGCTGCAAAACACACGACGTTAGCCGGAGATGGGGCCTTTGATGGATTCATCTCCGGTGAACTAGAAAATCCTAGAAAACATCCAAAGGTAGTGCTCTAAGCCAACTACCATTTGGGACTATGGATATAGATTTGGGGGTAGTTGATGTAGACGTCGTTGTGTCCACTCATGTCAACACCTTTTGTTGTGATTGCCACTTGTCCTTTGCTTTCATCAGATGATAAGACACTTTGTGGGAGTTGTTGTGATAGATATGATGGATGTGGATTCCTAGTCCACTAAATTGACAATCGAATGTCATTCAACAGCTCCCTCATGCTTTGTAAGATCCTTTCCTTTAAAACAAATAAGAAAAACAAGAGAAAATGGATTAGATTAGGTGTAGTAAACAAATAACAAAAAAATAACAAAAGAAAAAAACTTAAACATGCAACTAAATACTAACCGGGGGGTAGTTCCCCACATACATATGCCATGGGTTAATCTATGTCATGCAATGGATTTATGTAATAATAAAAATACAACAATTGAAAGATACTCCCTTCACCCTCGTATGTTGTGGAGTGGATAAGGAAGTGGAGGCCTGAATGGAGCTTTAGATGTGGACTTTGGCTAGGAATGAAAGGATCTCTAAGGATCTACGATGATTTCAGTAGGGCTTTGCCAAGAATTGATCTCTCTGGGCAACCTCTCTCTAACTTTGGAAAGCCTCCCAGAACTCAATGTCTACGAGTCTATTTATAGGCACAAGGACATCAGATCTTGTCAAAAATAAGTCAAGAAAATATCTAGATATTGAATCTACTCAAAAATTCGAAAAATAAGATATTTAGGACTCATCGCCTGTGAGACTGGTGACATATCTATTGTGGCCATCCCCTATGGTGACATATCTAGCGATAGCCCAGAAAGTTCAATTTTCTAGTGTGGAAAAATAAACAAAAAATCGTCTTTTACAAAGTAGTCACTGCTCCTTGTGGCAACGAGCTCTATATATCTCCACATTTAAAATAAAAATCCAACATTGATTCAATAAATATTTAACAACTGTAAATGGCTCGTTTTCTAATTTTCAAGTCTTCTCAAAATCGCTAGAATATTCTAGAAAATATTTGAATTCAAAATAAATTTTAAATCCAACTTCAAAATCAAAATCAAATTTAAAAGATAAAATCTCCAATAATTATGAGAATTATGTCAAATATATCTATAACAAATTCCAATCTCGTAATTAATAAATATTTGGAAATTAAGCACACGTTGAAATTATCTTTTTAAATTGTAAATAATTTTAGCATTGAAAAAGTGATAATTGATATCATATCTCGTTTTTGAACATGATAAAATTATATGATATTGATCTTAATGTCATCCATTTTTCTAGAAGTTTCTAGAATATCTGGCATTAATAAAGATTTATATGATATTCTATAAATAAATAAATAAATACTTAATAGAAATTATAATAATCATGGGAAAAATCATGATAATATTTATAAATATCCCATATATTATATTAAAGCCTGAGATGACAAATTATCTTGAGAAAGAATTCGAGGATTCTCGTCACCTGTTGGTGTGGTAACAAAACTAGTTGCCTGTACTTGTGGCAATGAGACTAGTCGCCTGAACCTATGGTAACAAGACTAGTCGCCTGTACTTATAGCAATGAGTCTAGTCACCTATCTTCCTGACAACATCTTGCTCGTGTTGTGTTCTGACCTTATCTTTTATGTTAAATCCACAGAAACTCCTTAAAAGTTCAAAAAATACTCAAAAATCACATGAAATCATAAAAACACCTTCTTTAAGTTCAGAGTACTCAAATCTGCCACTAATTCGAGTAAGATGAGAGCGTTAGCTGTGCCACAGCTAGCGACTCACACCAAAATGTTCAAGGGACTCAAGCTTGCCACCAGCTTCAGTGGGTTAACTCTGCCACAACTAACAACCTTGAACCATGTTAAATCTAGAATGTTTTTAAAGTAAACATGAAATATTTGGAAAATCGAGCAAAAGATCCTCAATCCTATGATTTGGGGCCCTTCAGAGGTTCCTATCCTAGACGAATCTAGGAAATGCGAAAATGGGATATCTATAGATGTCCCTCCTTGAAGGTGATCATGGAACAAGATTGGCTCTAAAGTAAGAACGATATCTCCATTAAGCATTTCCTAGAAAGGGGAGCTCACTTTCAAATAGTCCGCCACAATTAGACCATTGGAGGAAGAATAAGAGAGGAAACAAGCTCAGTTTCGGAGCTATGTGTCATAGCTAAGTAATTCATTTAACATTACTATCATATTTAAGGCTAAGTCATGGAGGTGTCTAGCTGGTTTCGGAGTTGTGTCATGGTCGGATGTCTAGACCATGTCTACCATGTAGAGATGTCACTTCAATGGGGCAGAATCTAAGGATGGTCATGGGGCGTGACCCTAGTGCTGTCCAATGGTGAAAAAGGGATGATCGTGGGGCAAGTACCCTAGCACTAATCAAAAATAAAAAGGGATTTGTGGCTTCTTGTATGAGAGCTTACTCGGATTGGAATAGCAAAAGGATAGGTAGTGTTTAATTGGTTCTAGGAGGATCACAGTCCTAAGGGCTTCTAACTCTCTTAATGAACAATGCTCCGTCCGTGCCTCCACTTCCAATGCATGATTCCTAAATGCATGGATGCATGATTCAAGTAGAAAACAATACAGATGCAAGGTCAACATATGATGCAATGAATGGTCTGTATGACAGGTTATGTCGGTGGGGTACAGGTGGTCCCTAGCCATTTAGACATATGCAAGATGCATGAATGTAATTTGTTGTGGTCAAGTATTTCCATCCTCGAGTGCGACCAGTACTCTCGGGAAAGGATTGTCGTCCCATAACTCGACTTGGCAAGTAAAGGAGTTCTATGAAAGAAAAGAACTAGGTGAGGGAGTGAACCCTTCCTTTGCCAAATTGGGGTTTTGCCTCTTGGTCAAGGCTATGTCTGCATAACTCCAAAGGCAGGAGTCCGTTGCGTGATGTGATGCATCATTGGGTCTTTAACGCACATGATGGGACTTGATGTAGCTTCGTGTAGGACAAATGTGATGCACACGGTGGGACTTGATGCAGCCTCACAATGGGACTAGATATACTAAAACCTGGTGGTACTTGCACACTCAATAGCATGTTAGTAATCAAAGGGTGTACCTTTCCCTTTCTCAGAAGAGTTGGCTAGGAAAGATATTGTAGTGCTATCCTTTGACTCCCCTAAGTTTAAAACTAGGTGGAGGGAATTAGTCTTGGCCTTAGCTGAGATGGAAAATCAGAGCCCAATGGACACTGATTGTGAGTCATCTGTGGATGTTCTAAGATCATCACTGGGCCATGTCCTTGTGGAGAAAAATGCACCCAAGCTGTGAAGGCACGCTTGGGTAGGACATAAACTCCAAATCCTAGTGGGTCAGTTGTTGCATAATCGGCTAGACCAACTCTAGTTTCCTTACTAGGTTTTCACTTATAGGTAAGGTGGATGGCACTACTTATTATTAGTTTTTAGGCTTTTTTTCTGGTTTTCTGATTTTTTGGGATTTTTGGATTTTCTGATGTTTTTGGATTTTTGGATTTTTTTTTTTTTTTTTTTTTGATTGATTGATGATGAGTGTATAACCTCGCCCTTATGCATCTAACATCATAGCCTTGTATTATCCAAGGTGAGAAGGTGGTTCCTTCTATCATGCCTTAACCTTTAGAGGACTTGGGACTTCGTGCTAGCTTCAGTCGATTATTACCTCCCATATTTACTTAGTCCTTCAGCTTTTAAGGTTTTTCTTCCCCTTGCTTATGGGTGGAAGAGTTGGGGAATACTCGAGGTTTAGCAGACTCTCGACATTAGTTATAGCCCTAGTGCCGCCCACCAGTGGTTGGCCCTATGCACCTATAACTTATCCTAGGGTTTTCGGCTTTTATTCTTTGGATAGCTTCTTCACTGCCATCTTTTCCTTTTCTTTTTTTTTTGGGGTTCTCCTCTCTAGTTATTTTTCGAAAGATGCCCATTCATCATCGCCTTCTTGGACTTATGATATGACGACACATCTACTTATTTGTTAGATGTCTTACCCCCGTTTTGAGTACCTACCCATCACGGCCTTCTTGGACTTATGTTATGACTGTGTACTCGATTGTTAATGCTCTCTCCTCTTTAGGGCACTTTTCTAAGTTGCTTTGCTCTTGGTTTGGTGCTCTCACCCATCACCGCCTTCTCAAACTTATGCTAGGATGCCACGCATGTTGCATTAGGCGAGCGGCTATTATGATATACCTAAGCTTTAGGCCCACTTTACTCTTATCACCCCATGCAGCGTATGTGAGGGTATGACAAGGTTAAGTGTACCTTAATTGTTCAGATTCTTTTCCATTTAGGTGACAGCTTTCTTCCTTAGTTGGTACTAGGTCTTGAGTCCTTCATAGACTTCAGCATGTTGATTAAGGGTGTACTTCTAAAGTACATGTAACTTCCACAAATCTTAAGAGATCTTCAAGTCATCCAACCCAACTGGGTGGACCTTCCCTAGGTGTTACATCCACTATTTAAGGGGAACCCTAGATAATATTTTGGTAGCTTGGCCTAATGTTCTAAGGTGTCAGGTGTGACCCACACTTTTAAATCATCTTTATTACAATTTTCATTATTGCTATTTCAACCTAGTCCCGTAAAGACAAATTGTAGACACCCCAATTTTGAGGTCATTTGGCAACAGGCTCCTCCGGATGATGTTCTGGTCACAACCACCAAAATCCTAGCCCACACAAGTCCAATCAGACCCACACTAGCCCACCTGACCCAATTAAACTTAAAATCCAATAAAACCCTAGAACCCACTTAATCCAATTAGCATCCACCTAAAAATTCAAATAAAACCCACTTAAAATCCATTTAAAATCCACAATTAATCCAATAAAACCCTAATTAAGTAAAATCCATTTAAAATCCACAATTAATCCAATAAAAACCCTAATCAATCAAATAAAACCCTAATTCAAATAAAATCCAATTAAAACCACTTAAATCCATTTAAAATCCACTTAGAATCCAATAAATAAGCCAAAAAACTTAATTCAAGCTTAAATCAAATTAAATCATTTAAAAATCCAAGTAAATAAGTGAAAACCCTAATTAAGCTATAAACCCTAAATAAACACAAAAAAACTGAATAAACCCATAAACCCTAATTTAAAATCCAAAATCCCTAAATAAACTCTAATTAAAATTCGAAACCTTAATTTCAGGACAATTAATCAAATCCTAAATCCCAAAATTGAAAATCATATTTGATTCACAAAACCCTAATTAAAAGGTTAAAATTAAAACCCTAAATCCATGAAAAATCCCAGAACAAAATAAAATAAGAAAACCTAAAATAATTAAAACCTTAATTTAAAATCCATTAATTAAACCTTAATCACAAATTTAATTAAAATCATTAAACATAAATAAAAGAAAACCTAAATTAAGATTCAAAACCCTAATTTAAAAATTAAAATCAAACCCTAAAAAATTTCCTAAAAAAATCATAAAACAAAAAAAAAATAAGTTAATTAAAACCCTAATTAATCCTTAAATCACAAAATTAAGAAATTAAATTAAACCAAAAAGCCCAATTAAAGTCCTAAAATTAAAACCCTAAAAAGTACTAAAAAATCCAAAATAAAAACCAAAACAAAAATCAAAATAAAAATCCAAAACCTTAAGCCCATTAAGTCAAATACTATTTCGTTTAAGAATGCAATTCAAAACTTACGAAAGTCAAAAAATAATTCCGGCGACCCTATTTTTCCGACGAAAACTCCAGCAAGTAATCTCGAGAAATCTGGAGCAAATCTCAGCCTCCGAGATACTTGGCCAACCTCCTCCAGCTCAGGCCCAATCCAACGGCATTGACGGGTTGAGGAGAAGAGAATCAACGGCGGAGAACCACCTCGCTGGAGTATAAGAAGGGTTGGCCGTCGACGAAAAAGGACTTCTTCCCAGAGAGCCTTTCGATAGAATTTCCAGAGCTTCCTCCCCTGCTGAAACACGATACCTTCCTCCATCCTAGAATCCCCGCAATTCCTATCTCCCAAAAACCCCCTTCTCGAGCCCACAGTTGCAGCTAGAGCCATCACCGAAAAAGCTCCACCGCCAGTCACTCGCGCCGGAGCAGACATCCATGGCAGGTAATCTCTTCCCCCATCCTTCTTCCTTTGCAATAGAATTGGAGGAGTACAAGGACTCCCCAGTAGCCACGACAACAGCCTCCCCTCTTTGTTTGTCTGCCGTGAACCCACTTCCAGTGGTGGGTTCAGACCGTCGGAGAGTGCCCCCCCCCCCCCGTTGGCCTCTGACTTCAAGCAAGGCCCCAAGCGGGCCTAACTTCCTCTCCCCTTTTCTATCCACCTCCCTAGATCTCTCTTTACTCCAGAGGAAGCCAGCTGGACCGCCGCGACGTCCACGCCACCGCCGCAGTCCCCTATCATTGTCGACTGACTCAGATGGAACGTAGTGGCCACCCCAAGCGTCGCTGCAGCCCTCGCGTGCACCCCTGATGATCCCAAAGCTTCCACTGAACCCGGAAAGCCGTTGCCCTGTCACCTGGACCACTACCATGCCTCGATGACCCAACACCACCGTTGTCACAGGAGCATGGGATGGGGAGGCTCACTCCCCCACGTGCGAAGCCTCTTCCTGCCTCCAGAACATTCGTTGAGACCCTCAGAAGCGTCACCAATCACCGCCGCATCCAGCCACCACCTCCGGACGCTCCAACGCGAGCCTCGCCGCTGCCGGAGAAGAAGATTGGCGAGGGACGTCGACGACATCTTCCAGTCGTCGGGGGTTCAATCCACGCCTCCTCCTTAAGCATTCCCCCTTTTCTGATCTTCGATCAGGCCCCTAGAGAGGCTCGGATGAGCCTCTCAGCCGTCGCCAGCGGTGACATCTTTTTTATTTATTTATTTAAATTTTTGTTTTAAAATCTTTTAGTTTATTTAATTCTTACATTTTAGTCCTTCTTTTATTGCATATGGGTCCAGACATTTTCATCTTAGTCCCTATAGCTTTATAATACTTTTTATTCTTTGTTTTCTCTGAGAATTTTGCATGTGGCCCCCTACATACTTCATCTTTTAATTCTTAACATATTAATGCATGTTTTTATCACATCTGGGTCCCTGGAACATAGTTTCTTTACATTTAGGTCCAGAACATTTACATTTAAGCCCCTGAGTTTTCTGAAATGCTTTTTCTCAGTGAAATTTACAATTTGAACCTTGAATACTTTAAAAATCACACTGTCCATCATAAAAGTAAATTTCTCTTTACAGTATGGTCCTGCACTTTTGCATTTAACCCCCAGAACTTTAAAAAATAACTTTCCTTGAACATTTTGCATTTTAGACCTCAAGAAACTTCATAATTGCATTAACCAACATAAAAAACTCATTTTTATCACAATCAGACCCTAAGATTTTGCAGAAAAGTCCCTGGATTCACATTAAATCAATTCTGAGCATAAAATTTACATTTTAACCCTTAGATTAATTCCAAATCCATCACTTAGGGTTTTAAATGTTTTCTTTCATGTTTTTGGGACATTTTTCACTTATTTCGCCTCATATTCTACATTTAATCATTGATCCCATTTAGAAATCATGTTTTCACTGAGATTTGATCCTTAGCTTTACATTTTGGCCACATTTGCACTAATGTGTGAATTTTGTACTTTAGACCCTAGACTTTTAGGAAATTACCCAAGTGCAACTTTTACATCCCTATGCTACATTGACATTGGACCTGTCATTTGCATGTTAGGATAGATGTCATGAGCAGGTTTTTCATCCAGTTTCTCATTCCTTTCTGTGAATTTTGTATTTTGAACCCTATGTTTGTCCTTTATTGCGTTTACATCATTTTATCGATTTTCTCCTCCATGTTTCCTGCAAATAACATCTTCTAGACATTTGGCACACATATTGACACAACTTAGGCCATGCATCATTCCCATGTAGGCATTTATCATCTCTGGTTAGGGAAATGACCAAATTGCCCCTACGCCTTCAATTCATGAGCGTGCATCTCAATCTTTGCACTCAGTCTTGCATAGTCCATGTCTAAGTCATTCTTTAGAGTTTTTACACATTTAGGCACTTATCCATGCATTTCATATCCTTTTTCCTCACATTTGCATTTAGCGAGCCGGCACCCCCTGCCTTTCCTTTGTGGATTTCTTTCTTCACTTTGTCTTCAAAGTTTCTTATCCGATATGATTTGTTTTAATCCTACATTTCATATTTTTGATTTGATTTGGGTTTCATCGTCCAAGGGCATACATTAACAGGCTTGAAGGCCGACATTTGTCCCTACCACGGATTATTTTCCCTTTTTTGATTTTCACGACTTTTTCATGATTCTGAGGACTCGGGTTGACTTGGCTTGTCATCTTTTTGATATCATTATGTTTTTCAAAAGCGTTCTTTAACAAAACCTCATCATTTCATGTGATTTTTTGCGATTTTGTCAATTCATGTGGATTTCTTCGCAGTTT
>JAMKQA010051734.1:0-12171 GCA_024699735.1 Posidonia australis
TAGGAGTAGACATGATTTCAAATGCCAAGAACAATATCTGACTTGTTGGGTATAAGACCGAAAAAAACTGTTGAAGATCTGACCTCCTGATCACTGTCTAGACTGAGAATCAACACAAAATGATGCCGGCGAACCCCTGTTCACCGGAACAGGTCAACCCCACGCGCGTAGATCGCGCGACTGTTCGTGGCGTGTACGGACCGGACGCTCCTCCACGGGAATCGGCTGCTCCACGCGCAGGACGCCACCACGGGCGGCTGGGAGACGGCGCAGGGCTGAGGGCCGCGCAAGACTGCTGAGCGCGGGCTGTTGGGGGCCGCGGACGCGCAGGGGCGCGGGCTACTAGGGCTGCGGACTGCGCTGCTGGAGGCCGGCGAACTGCTGCTGCTGGGGGCCGGCGGACTGCTGCTGCAGGTCGCGCGCGTGCGTGCGCGTGAAGGCCGGGAGTAGGGCGGCAGGTCGTCGTCCTATAACCTTCGTGCGCGGAGGAGGCGGCCAGATCTGCTCAAATCAGGTCCCCGCGACACTCACGATCTGAGGGCTTGCGCAAGGTAGAACCCCTTATCTCCTTCTCTTCCCACGAACAAATACACGGCCAAAGCACCTTCAACAAGCTCTGATACCACTTGTTATGCCCAAAGGGGCCCAAGCACAGCGGATTCAAATAGGTTTGGCATGTGTAGAAGGCAAGAACAGAGACCAAAATAGCAATCCACATAAAACAAAGCTTTTACGTGGTTCCCCAAAGGCGGGTACGTCCACGGGTGTCTCTCATCGGTTGCTTACTAACTTCAAATGGTGGAGTACAAGAGAGGAGGAAGGAGGAACAAAGGGATGGCCGTCCCTAGGGCTTGCAGAGCCTCCACATGAAATCTCCTCTTGTTGTTTTACAAAAAAGCCAACCCTAATAAGAGCATTGGATGGCCTTATATAGTGGCTAATCATCCATGACAAAAATGCCCTTACACATATATAATATTCAAGACACATTCACAAGCACATGAATACCATTACATGGATTCTAGCACAACCATCAAATTATAGTCACATTCGGCTGATAATAATTAAAAACCACATTCAACCTTCAAGGATAATCACTGACCACAATAGCGTCGTTGTTTCCGGAATAAACCCGTAAGTGTTTTGGGAATTCAAAAAAAATATGAGGCTAATATAACATTTTTATCACAGACTGTGTTTGCACGATCATATTAGAAGCCTCTACTATAAAGAATACTTGTAATTTGATGCTTCAACAAAGTAGAATGGTCCCTTGGATGACAAAAAGTAGCAACAGTACCTAGCGAAGATTTTTGTTCATCCTTTTTCTTTCAAGATGCATCCATTTCCATTGTATTGGAGCTTCCAATTTTGTTGATATCATCTTGTACCACCAACGATCCTCACATTCTTAATCAACTACCATGGTGTAGTTAGTTAGGAAGAGTGGAACTCACACTTCCCTCACAGGTTCGAATCTCACTGACCGTAGGGAGAAAAAATATATATATCTACCGATTTCTAAAAAAAAAAAACAATCCTCACATTCTTGCTTCATCGCCAACATATTGTCTTGCATCTCCAACACGGCGGCTTCCTCCGTCGATTTCTCCATCTCCAACCCCATCGGCAGCATGAACTGCTGCTTCCTGCAAAGCACAAAGTTCCTGCCACCGTTCGATGATAAGGCCTCCCCATGCCCTAAAACTGCAATCAAACACGAATGCAATTAGCAAAAAACTACGCATATTTCCCAACAAAAGAGAAAAAAGGCGAAACCCATCACAAAACCCAACACGCCGCTTACCTTCCGACGCGAAACTTGGGCAGTACAGAAGGAAATCGTTGCTATCTGCCCCGAGAATGGGGCGACGGCCCTCGCGGGCGTAAGCGCGAAGCACGGTTCCTATTACATCCGAAACCCTTTCACCGTCCCTGACGACGAACCGAATCGGGCCGGCGCTCCCCAGCACAGTCACTGTGATCAGAAACCGGTCCCCCTTTCCATCCCCAACGCTCTTCCTCTAGTTCGTCTTCGCCAAGATCGCCATTCCAACCTCCCTTAGATCAGATCTTTCCGCGGAAACCACGACCGGACGCGGAGGGAAGGGGAGGAAGGAGTTCCTCCTCAGGGGTCAAGGCCGAGGCAGCGGTAGTGCCAGCCCTGCATGCAAGAGGCGAAGGAGGAGGACGATGCTAGGGCGGAGATGACGAATCCTGAGACGGCGGTGGAGGATAACTCCGGCGAAAGGAGAGATTCGCTCACCATTCACGAGCGTCGTCGCTACAAGAATCGACCGGGGACGAGGTAATGGAAAACCTAGGGTTTTTTGGGGGGCGACGAAGAGAGAGATGTAGGGATCAATTGGTGGACAGGGTGAGGAGTGGGGAATTTATTTATCTGGGATAAGGGTTGGCGATCGATTGGTTCCTGGCCGTCCGTCTGTGATGATGGTATGGGTGTCTGGGATATATATATATTAGCGGGTCCACGGGTCCATGGGTTTGGGTTTTTTTAGACCCAAACTCGACCCAATAAGTGAGCAGGTCTAACAGGTCCGGGTCTACGGGTCTGAAAATCAAGACCCAGACCCAGACCCAACGGGTCCAGACCCACGGGTCTGGGTCTAGACCCGACCCATTGCCGCCCCTATCTGAAAGTAGAATGTCTAAGTACAGTACAAAGGAAAACACAAGTTAAAAGTAGAATTAATTAAGCAAAGAGACAGATACACAAATGAACATGCCATCACTTTAACAAGTTCAATCATTAACTTCTAAACATACACGTAATTGGTAGATGATATATAGATATAGCTCAATCATTCGCCATCTTCTTTGGGATTTAGAAACTAATAGGACTTTTGCATTGGAATTTAGATCTTTAAAAGTGAAGTGATGCTCATGATCGAAAAACTCAGACTACTAATTTATTAAGAAAGGGACTTTTAATAGATCAAACATTTGTGACTATTAATTTTTCTTTGGAAATTTTCCATGTACATCTATACCTAGTGACTATTAATCTATCTATCATTTATATTGTGTCAACAAAAATTTGACACGTAAGAAAGATAGTTAATTGATCAAAAGCGAGTGAAATTTCACGAGATGCAACTGATTGAGTTGCTTTTTGTATATGCAAACCAATAAATAGTCACATTAAATTAGTCAAATCAATGACAACTTTAACATCAAGTAAGTCTATTTGGGACAAACTTAATTTCACATGAGGTTAAGCATCGGATAATGGAAGAATTAAAAATTTAGACATCATGAACCCACTCGCAGACCAATTGATTAACAAAAAATACCAACCAAATCCAGATATCATATATGCAATCTGAAATCTAGAGAAGAAAAAAAATCAAATGGGGGAAAAAAAAACACACTCTAAATAACAATGAGGTAAGGTCATTCGTAAACCCAAATGCTAAATAAATGCATAAACCCTAAAAAAGAAAGTATGCACATCCATACATTCCAAACCTAAACAAAACGAAGAACCAATACAAACCTTAAACCCCAATACAAGAAAAGCAAATAAAAAAAATGTCAAACATTCATACATTTCTAATACAAGGAAGAAATAAAAAACCGACGAGATGAACAAATAAGAACTCACCAGGAAGCGTAGCGGAGAGTGGTCGGAGCAACAAAGTAGGAGATCCAAACACATTGCGAAAGAAGAAGAACAGCATGAGAGCTGGTTTACCGAATGCAGCTGTCAAATGTTGGTGGGAGTTGAGGAGCTCTAGAGTAGTTGATAGAAGAGCCGCAATAGTTGTAACTCATCAGAATTGAAAGTTATCGCAAACAGACAAGGCCTAAGATCCGCATCCAAAAATAAATAAAAATATCTTTTGAGTTTTTTTTTTAGATTTTTCCTTTTAACACTAATAACTATTATTTCTACGTTATATTAATTCACCATCCGCAATCCATATTGCGCAAACAGCCGAGAGGGTTCTGTCTGAAAACAACAGAAGCCACCTGATATACGAAAATAATCCCGTACGGGTGTGGTCCGCCTGCATCCTCCCCCCTCCTGGTCTCTGTGAGAGCCCGCACGGAGGGGAGGACCGCACCTGATCACCCACGCCTGATATATATAATGGTAAACGATTGTTTGCTTGTCATTATTTCAACTGTGAACATTACTTACACCCTTCTCCTGCCTTTTGTTTTGTTGCCTTCCCTGCCCACAAACTCAGCCGAGCAATCACATCAACTCCTGCTTCCTCCCAATTCTAGGGTTTTCCTCTCCGACTGGTAGATGATTCCTCAACCTGTCGATCCGTGTAAGATATGCCCTTCGAGTGCTATATTTTTTCTCTCTCCCCCCTCACCACTCCCCACGTTTTTTTTTTGGTTGCTGTTCATTTTCTATTCCTTTTCTGAACTTGTTTTGATTTGTTGTGAAGTGTTGCCACCCGACGATCTCTGTCCACAGAGAAAATTTCGATATTTGTATTACTTCGAAGAAAAAAAAATCGTTAGAGTCTGTATCAAAAAATTTCCTGGATTATTGTTTCCTCTTTCTTGTTAAGAATGATGATGGATGTTATTGGTGTAACTGTGTAAGCCCCTGGACAGCTATTTGACACCTTTCACAAAATAAGGAAGAAGAAGAATGTGGGGAAAAATTGTCGCCTCAGAATATATATATATATATATATATATATTTGCAAACAGTAGATTCTATATTAAATAGATACTTGTCGCCTCAGAATATGAGATCCTAAACTTTGCATAGTCCTTTATTGTTGTTGTTTATTTGAATGGTTTTTGTTGTTGTTGTTTTGAGCACTCTCTTTGTTGTTAGTCACCTCAATATAGCAAATGGGCGTTGTATGTGAGTTCTAGCCTAGTCCTTTAGCCTTGACATGCGAATGGTTATACATGCAGTTGGAAGATATGTCTTATACTCTTGCTTAGAACCATAATTCTGAAAATGGTGGGCGGACAGCTAGCTGATTGATTCGAAACTCAGATGGCTGGATCCAATAAGAATGAGGTGATATTATTCCAGCCTTAACTCCATTTATGAAAAAAAAAAAATACCCATTTCAAAAAGTACCCTGGCCTTAATCTCGACTATGTGGTAAGGGGCCCTTTTCTTCAGCTCCGATTACAGGCAAGTCCTGGAAAAGGACCTTGTTGTATGTTCAATAGGTTAGCCATGTTCATGGATCCAGTCAAAAATCTATGTGCATGTGATGCTATATCACAGTGTAATGCAGTGAAATTAATGACAATATATTGATATGAAAATTTATGGACCTTGATGAACTCGACAGGTGTTGACTATATCGGTCAAAATGAAATACTGAACGGTAATACAATCGACATGCTTTGTTTTGGTCCTCATCATCTCAATGAAGTGACTAGACTCACTCAACAAAAAGGGTTTCATGTCATTGCAGTAAAAGTAAAAGATGAAACTGAGATATGGAATCACAATGCTTGATGTTGACTTCTTATCTGAGAGCAAGATACTCAAGATGCCTTTGTCCTTCTCATCCTTGTTGGTGTACGTGCTCACTCAATAGTCCTTCCCTTTAAAGTCATTAGGATTGTAAACATGCCATGAATGGGTCAGAAATCGGAATTTGGAAGAGATAAATGCGCTCATGCAGTTAACACATCAAAAAAGGTCATCAATCGGTGGTGAAGCCTGGCTCGCTGTCATTGAGAGTTCTCTGTTGAAGAACTTGAGAGCATAAGTTGTTATTTTGACTAGCATATTCAAAAGCCTTATGCATAGATCTATGGGTCTTGAAATTCAGTTCTATGTTGGACTCATTGGGTTTTCCACTCAGGTCCAAGTCGCTTGGCACCCATTACTGAGATTGAACAATGAGTGGACATCCCTAGCCTCTTGTTTGATTGCATACTCATATTGCAAGTAGCCAGCTCATCAAAAGAACAAGGAACATTACTTTGGAATAAGAACCCATTCATATTCTGAATGGTTAGCTAAAGAAAATAGAGAGGATAGGTAGTTTGGAATAAATACTCTTCTATATAAATATTCATGTTTATGTTGCCCTCTCATTGTTGCTGGTCTTCCCTTTTCCTTCAGGTACCTATCAATAACTATTTCAAGGTTTTCCTCATACACCATCTGACCATCTACGAGATGTCTGTTAAATTTAATATATGTCACTTTTATTCAACTGGCTGTGATGATCAATCTCTTTGTCATTTTTCAGGGCATATACTTAATTTCCAGCAGCTATGATGGCCTCTCTTCACCATTTAATCTCTACTGTTGTGTAATATCTGCAGCATGTCAAACCAAAAGAGGTTTCAATTGCACTGGTGTATGGTTCCAATGATATGTAACAGCAACAACTTAGAAATGGAACTTTTTGAAGGAAGTCCATCCTGCCCAGCTCTGGGGCCGTTGACTTGAGAAACATCATTTAAAGTATGTCTTTTTTCATTATGCATAGTTTGGTAGCCAGTATTAGATTCCAGTGAGGCATCTTATGAACTGTACATAGGATTATGACTTATGAGGGTCCAAAAATAAAGGTCTGTTAGCAGTCTGAGTAATCTTATTCTTCATTTACTGGCAGAAGAACTGGTACTGATGAAGTACATGCCTTATGGAACATAATGCTATTAAGGAAGGGTAGGCCATCAAGCTGTCATGGGTTATGATGCCTAGACATGGATAACGGTACAAGTACCTGTCTAGATACAGTGCAAGATAGATAGGTTGCAAATGTGCCAAGATTTATAAAGCACAAACTTAATTAAAACAAGAACAAGTTTCTAGATCACAACAGGGACATTTTGAACAACTGCCAGCTGTCAGGGTTTTCATATTATGACATATATGTAAGGGGTTTTAGAAGGCTAATATTTATTCACCGAGCATTTTTGGAGGGAGAGGTTTTGCAATTCTTACTCCAATAAAGCCTATGTATTGTTTAGAGTATACAAAGTGTTCTTAATACTTACAATGGCTTATCTACAGCAGGCTCGATGGCATCAAGGTGCTCACCAAAGCGCTTCTCTAATGTTGTTAAAAACTTAAATGAGAAGCAAAGAGATGCTGTAAAGAGCATTGGATTTGGTAATTTATTGAAGTTAAATGACATACGTTTGCGCCGAACACTTATTAATTGGTTGATAGAAAGATATTATCCACAAACAAGATCTTTTCACATTCAAGAGCATGAAATTCAAGTGACAAAGATGGATGTTGCACTGATTATGGGATTACAAGTTGTCGGAACACCAGTGAACCCAAAGCACCAGAATCATCCAGTTGACCATTTAGTGTCTTATTATAGGCCCAGATGTGGACAAATAGATGTGAAGTGCCTTGAAAACTTGCTTCAGACAACTGACAGTGATGATGACTTCAAGAGGACATTTGTCTTATTTACCCTATGCACTCTTCTTGCTCCTAAACCCAGACCTGAGGTCAGTACTAGCTTCCTGCGATGCGTGGCAGATACAAAAGAAATCTCTACATTTGCTTGGGGGGAGTTTGTCCTTGAAAATCTTTTCATTGAACTAGATGTGTATAAGAGAGAAGGTCATAAATATATAGGCGGGTGCATTGTCCTATTACAGGTGTGTAATTTTTTGCTTCTTATGATTTCAAGCTACATCCGAGATTTGCTAATTTTTCTCAATTGCAGTTCTGGTACTACGAACACATCCTAGTACCTATTGAAGGCTTAAGTGCTGAACCTAAGAAATTTCCTCGTCTAAGTGAATGGGATGGTTCTAGGTGTCTAAATCGAGAGAAAAAGGAAGCCCGTCTTGGTGGTTATGGTTTTGGAGAGGTGCACGTCATTTATTCATGAGGTGAAATAGAGGATGTAGTATCTTTATTTACTGATATCACCTTTTTCCTCGTTAAATTATAGATCATTGATCACATTTCACCAACCCCTATTGAGGCTTCTTATGAAGAGGTGAAGGTGTTGCTTGCTCCAGAACTTCATGATTCCTTTGATAAGGTAAAATTGTTGTTTAAGGGTTATTTTGTGTTAGTAAAAGCAATATAAAAAGGCTGGAAATGGGTAAATGAATCCTTGGAATATCAGGACTCTGATGGAAGGGAAGCAGATGATGTTCACTCAACGACTGAAGGTACAAAACCACTTCAGGTCAGTGACCTTGATAACTGAGGTGTATAATGAAAAATATTATGGAGACTTCCTAGCTTTTTTCATGAATCATCTGACTCATATTTGTTTAAAAAAGTTTATGTTTTACCATTTATTTTTCTTGGTATATGGACCATGAGCTCATTTAAGGGATACGTGTAGCTAGAATTGCTACATGTTTCTGTTTAAGATTCCAAGCACTACATTGAATCTTTAAACTAATGATAATCAGACTGCACGTTTTTCTACATTTCAAGATAATATCCTCGTAGAAGTTTATATTTGTCTATCTTAGAGTTAGGACCTTAAAAGTGAACATTCGTAAATACCTTTTCCACCTTTTGGTCAATCCTGATTATTGTGATTTTGGGGGTCATGCTTATCGATAATATAGAAGTATTCTTTCCCATGTTCTGCACCAGTTTTTTCCTCCTTATAACTGCCATTACAGGATGGCATTTTAATGTAGTGGTTAAGTATTGAACATGGTGAGAGTGCACCTGCTCTAATTTGTGAAGACATCTTAACACCTACATCAAAACCCTCCCCAGGATACCAGATAATATTGGAATTTTCTTGTATTGTAAGTTTGTAACACACAAAATTTATACCATTCATGAAAATTGTCTGTCCTTTGTGGTCTGACCTGGCTACTGTTTGAGATTTATACCATTATCTAACCATTTTTCTCTTGAAAGATCAGTTTTCACTTTTTTGACTGCTCACTGAACACATTATCAAGCAGTTCATGCACAAGATGAAGTTTTGCATGGTTGGACATGTATTCTGAAAACAGGGCATGCCTACTTTGTTTTAGGAGAAAGATTTGATGATTGTATCAAGGGGCATTGTTGCTGTTGATCCTCCACAGGAAAGTGATACTAGTAGTAGACTGGTTTGTAACCCTAACAAAGCTATTTTCAGTGTTTTCCAGATACGTATCGTATAACTTGTACACCGATTCATGGAAACCCCCTTTAGTGCATCTTCTTATGGTCAGTTACAATTTTCAGCCCAATATGGCGGGAAATTTATCAATCATTAGGTGTACAAAGAAGCAAAAGATCTGTCCTGATATGCATGACAGAATTGCTTCCTTGGAATGTATTGTTGAAGAGCAAAGGAATAAATATGAGGTTAGTGACTTGGCATTCTTCCATAACAATGTTTTTCCTCAAAATATTACATATCCTAATTATTAGTTGGTGTAACAGGAGCTTAACCAAAAGTTATCTTCTATAGAGAGGGCTTTCATCCTGTCGGATGGCCATGATGGGAGCATGAAAACAAAAGAGGATAGAATTGCTGCTTTGGAACTCATCATAGAACAGCAAAAGAAAATAAATGAGGTTCTCTTTGTAAAATATTAGCAACAAAACCCTGGTATGGAACTTTCTCTTTTACTTGCAGTCGTGATCTTTGGTTCTCCTTTTTGGCCTGGCAGGAACTTAGACAAAGATTAGATGAGGTCGAGAGGGTTGTTGCTCTACCAAAGAATGATAGTGTTCAGACTGGTTTGTCTAATACAGATAACCATTGATGAACTTATTTGATTTTCTTGGCTATGTATTAATTTCAAGCAATAACATGTAACTTTCAAGATGAAGAGGAACAAGTGTATGTAGGAAGTGGTGTTTTAAAATTTGTTGTAGAAATGGATTGAAAATTGAAACTATCAACTTTGTCATAAATTTGAATAAGAAACTAGGTTTTTATCCTGATTGTTATTGAGGATGGTGGTCTTCTCAGAAGATGTTAATGCTGCTCGATCAACTTTAAGTTTTAAGCGTCGTTAGAGGATTATTCCACCGTATTCTGTATACAATGTGCTATTGTCCAAGGAGCTTATCATGAGGAAATCTCTAAGTTTGTTCTACATCAGTGAGAAAAAATTCTTTTTGGAGAATGAAAGTACCAAGCGGAATCTTCTGAAGTTTTGAAGGCTAATGAAGGTTGATTGGAGTGTGAAAATTAAGTGATTCTCTTATGTTCTAGTTCTTATTGTTTGTTGCTTGAATAGGAGTAAAGGAAGAAGAAGAATAGGATTTTCAAAGGAATTTACACCTTATTTTGTCAATTACTTTCTCCACCTTAACTGGTAGGTGAAGAACATATAGGTAATAAGTAGGAATGGCTGAGATGACAGAATTTAACAGGGTAAGTCTACCACCTAAAGATAATTACTTGACCTTCCAAAGAGAGAGTTTTTTTGATAGTTTTTCGTTAACTGGTGATTAATCTGCAGTATTTGCCTTCCTGAAATGTAGTGGTAAACCCAGATAGTTGATAAGAAGATGAGATGTAGAACAACTAAGAATATGGGAAGATCTAATGGTGGAGTCATCAGGAACCCCAATACCAGTGAGAGAAGATTTCTGAAAATTTATTTTTAATCTAGAACAAGTTTGAAAGCAACATAGAATCCTCTTAATGTTAACTATATTTTCCTCAGTAGCTGATAGAAATAATATAGTGTCATCTGCGTATTGTATATTAACTATGTATGGTCCACCATTAGGCAGCTGAATGCATGAAATCAAATTACTTTCCACAGCAAGCGATAACATCCTATTAAGGATGTTAGTAACGACGATAAAAAGTAGGGGTGATAATGGATCTCCTTGTCTTAATCCATTGGAAGCTTTAAAAAATCCTTTAGGAGAACCATTAATTAAAACTGAAAATCTAACATGGGATATGTACATCCTGATCCAATTTGTCCATTTGGAGCCACAACCCAGACCTGATAGGGAATCCAATAAAAAGTCCCAGTTAACATTATCAAATGCTTTCTCAAAGTCCAATTTTAGCACATACCCAGGAATACCCGCCACTTTCATATAGTGTAGTGTTTCTTGGGCCACCAAGAAACAATCTCCTATATATCTTCCCAGTATAAAGGCACATTGAGAATTATCTATAACTTTATCAATAACAGGAGAAAATTTTGAAGCCAGAGTCTTGGTGATGATTTTGTACAAGCTATTAACTAGACTGATAGGTCTGAAGTCTCTAATACATTGTGCACCTTCCAATTTAGGGATAAGGGAGATAAATGTTTGATTGATGGGTTCTAGAAAATCAGTATCTGTGGAAACATGTAGACTATTAAATACCTCAAGTACATCTAATTTTAACAAATTCCATAACTGATGGAAAAAACACAGAGAAAATCCATCAGGGCCAGGGGCCTTATCTCTAGGCAGAAGTTTAACATTTTTGTAAATTTCTTCTAGAGAGAAGACTTCTTCCAAGGTCTCTGGGTTTTGTATTTTTATAGGAATTAATATATCCTAGTCCAGAGTTGGGATATATCCTTTAGGATTGTTGAATAGTCTTGAAAAGTGGTCCTCCACTTCCTTAGATATTATAGTGAGAGAATAGGTAAGGTTGTCCCTAATCTTCAGGGAGTGGATGGAATTTTTTCTCCTCCTACACTTTATCATGTTATGAAAGAAGGATGTGTTTAAATCCCCTTCTTTAAGCCATTGAATTTTGGATTTTTGCTTCCAGTAAACTTCCTGTTCTTGCAGCAAATTGTAGTGTTTACTCAAGAGATCTCTCTTTAAAATCACAAGATTGTCTTGGATCTAGGAGGATTCTGCTAAAGTATCAATGAGAGTAATTTGAGACTCAATAGACAGTAGTCTGTTATATCTTGCCTCCTTAACAGGCCTAATCCAACCTCTTATCTGATTTTTTTTAAATTTCAGTATGAATGCAAATTTCACTACAGGAAAGGTGGAGAGACAGATATTGTGACCATGCCCAACCCGAGGGAGGGGTGGGGAGAAGAAGACCACAGCCATGCCATGATGGCGAAGGCGCAAGGATAGGATAAAAGAAAAAGAAAAGAAAAGGGAAGGAGTCGCCATCTAGTCTTTTAAGGGAAAAATAAGGAAAACCACAAAAGGATGAATGCATGGGATGCAAATGGGAAGGCTGGATGTCTGCTAACCAGAGGATGGGTAAGGATTCCTATTACGCACGAGGAAGGTGTTAGGCACCCTCGTACGCCCGAGAAACTCGGTCTTTC
>JAMKQA010051735.1:0-17727 GCA_024699735.1 Posidonia australis
GTCGCAGGAGGAGGCGGAAATTTCGCGGATTTAGGTTAAGAAACAAAGGGGCAGAACCTGCGTCGAGGTATTTTATATCGGCTTAGCGAGGACACTAACGAGGAATGTCCTCGCTATCTACTCGCTAACTTTAAGCGAGGACATTTTCTCGCAAGCTCCCCGCTATATCGCTTCGTTATAATTTTACGAGGACATGTCGTCGCTAAGTCCTCGCCGGATGTCCTCGTAAAATCAAAATTTTCTTGTAGTGATAGATTGAGAGATTTTGAAGTAGACTTGGAGGTCTGCACCCTGTGTTTTAGTTGTAAATTTATAAGGCATGTTAGATGGGTCTGTCCCTTAGTCTCATTTTGGGGAGAAGAGATGACATGGGCTGGGAAAGGTTTTCTAAAATCGCAAATAATGACATACTGAATTGAGTTTGGTATGCCAAAATGCCCCAATTGGGGTCCCTTAAACCACTGATTCAGACGACCAAAGGGTTTCGGTCGACCGGATCAGGAGATTTCGATCGACCGGCTAAGTTTGGTCGACCGTTCTGATAGTGGAACTGATATACTGAGAGAGATTCGAGCGATCGAATAATTTTGATCGACCAAATCAGGGATTTTCGGTCGACCGGATCCTATTCGGTATGCCAAATCTGGACTTAGATCAATGCTGTTGAATATTTTGTAAAATGTTAACAAAATGGGATAAATGCATAATAAATGTATTGAATGCATAGAAATGATTTATGAGATGTTTCATATGAAAACATTGTTTTAATGGTGATTTCCATAAATTGTTAAACATGGAATATGTGGAAATGAATATGGACCCGTAAAAGGGGTGACTACATGGTATGATGAACCATGGAAAGAATGAGAATGTGAATGTGTGGTTTTGAGAACCACAAATGATAAATGTAAATAATGATGTGTGAGATTTATAAATGATTTCTATAAATGAAAACTAGTTTACAAAGTGAATTGAAATGTGAATTGCATATGCTTTTAAAAGAGATTTCTGAGATTTTGTAGGAGCTACATTTAGGCTAGGACTTGTCGACAGGGATGATAAGACCCCTAGAAATGTTGGGAACGTGTTTTTAATCGTGGTTGTCGAGTTGCGGTCCAAGATAGGAGCCTCGAGACTGTGGTGGTACTATAGTCAGAGTATGGTAAACCCAGACTACCTTCAGTGTTGGTGTTGGTCGAGTCTAGGGTTAAAGTCCTTAGGTGCCGGGCATCAGGGCATCGTGAGGATGCACTCTATGCTTGTACCAGTAAGGGTATGCTTTTGAGGCTACGGTCGGGACAGTTGAACTCCTACGTGGGATGGTTGACTGCGGCACTGCAGTATGGTCAGGGATGAAGCTTCGCCAACTGCTTGTGGCTAGGTCGTTTGTCTGTGGCTAGGGTGATACGACCAGTTTTTGAGATATAGATCAAGATTTATGGTTGAGCTAGTTTCCAACCTTGGTTTATTGTGATAGGTGATTTATGGTTGAGATTTATATTTGCCTTATCTTAGGTGCATTAACAGAGGTGTAGTCTTGTTCTGATGCATTGTTTTAGAACCACTTTAACCGCACACAGGTCTAGGTGTTTGGTATTTGTTATTTATTTAATTTTGCTAATTTAGATTTAATTAAATTGCTTCAGGTAGTATCTATATTGTTGTATAGTGCCAAGGCGTTATAGAAATTTACTTTTCATTGATTTCATTTCCAACCAAGTACACAAACACTATCATTTCACTTGGTCAATAGAATTCACTTTCTGTCTAAATCAATTCTAATACTTTCTAGGTGCACAAACCCCCCTTCCCCTGTACGTACATAATTCATTGGTATCTTTGTATTTATAGGAGACACTGCTTTTGGAAGTTCAATATGTAGGGAATAGTCAGATCGAAACATATTTTCTTGTCTAGTTTGTAATAATTCTACTAGAGTGTTAAGTGCTTTTTTCTTTTGAGGTATTTTATCTTTTGCATTGAGCGATCTGCCATGTTTTAAAGGTTGGTTAGATGCTTTAGTTGTTGAGATTGCATTTTGTCCTTTAGGGAAAACCATAGTTCTTCTCTAATCACAAAAAAAGGGTAAAACCATAGTTCTTTTCTAATCAATGTGTAAAAAAGGACCGATCTTTGTGGAAAAAACATTCTAAAAACGGTAGAAAACATAGAAGAATAACTACCCATTGGTCTTCTTGTTCCAAGAGCATGCTAATAATGTAATCAGGAAAAGTGTAGGAAAATATGAAGAAGAAATAGAGAAAAAGTAAATCCTAAAAGCATGTGGAGGCATAAGTCTCTCATCTTTATTTATAGATAAGAATAAGATTATAATGGATACAAGAAGATACATATGTCGATATTCCCTAATATTTCTTACCATATCATTACTTTTTAAATAATCCATCATCAATAGTCCACAGAGACTCACAACCCACAGACCAACAAAATCTGTTTTGAAATGTAGCTCATTTGTGAAGGAGAGTTAGGAGTGCAAACAGAAATGAAATATCCGTCTTGTGTCCATATTTATATCTGTTTTTTAGAGATTATAGATTATCTATATCTGTTTCGAGTGGATTCGGTTGTGGGTATGGATATCATTTTTCAAATCTTTTATAATATCCTATTAGTATTCGTTATTCATATTATATTTGTATTACACAAATATAATCTTTGATTTGATTGTAATATATATACTTTTTAAAGACAATAATCATAACTTATTAATTTTCATATGATTAATATATTCAGTTACGTGTATTTAAAGTTTTAGAATTTTTTTTAATATTCTACTATATCTGATTTTTTATTTAAGTTTATTTGTTAAATATCATATCGTATCTTTATTTGTATCTATTTTTTAAAGATATAGATATATATATATTTTATCTCAAGATGATATTTATATTCATATCTGTATACTGTACTTTAAAATAGATATCGATACAGTAACGTCATATTCGATCTTTGGTTAGAAAGAGTACAAAGGGGGCAGACAATGTCTCATTGTCACAGTGGTTGAGAGAACTTTAAACTCGCCACAGATCCTAGGTTCGAATTCTAGGACATGCATAAAAATTCATCTAAACCGTTAACCAAAAAAAAAACGGAGTACAAAGGGGGCTCCGCACAAAAAACCCCCGGATTCCTTCCGCTTCTTTTCGAAATCCTCTCCTCACCTCACTCTCTTGCTCACTCTTCTCCATCCACTGGTGGCGGAGGGACGAAACGATCCATCCTCCATCCTTCCCTCCTCTTCTCCGTAGTTTTCCTCGCGCAATTGCGTCTGGTGCTCGTTCTTCTCCCCAGATTCGTCCAAGGTACGATCAATCACTCCTTCTCTCTCTCTCTCTCCCTCGCTTACGGTCGAAGTTTCAGCTGTTTCCCCCAATATTCCCGATCCGATTCAGGATTTTCTTCTTCTTATTCGGTGATAGTTTCCGAGATTTATGTTGAGCAATGGCGTGAGATTGCGATGTGTTCGTGGTTTCCCAATTGCAAGTTGTGTTTCAGGGTTTTAGCGTCGGATTTGTTGTTGAATTCGAGCTTTGGATGTCTCCCTACAAGTTAATCCTCGTTTTGCTAGCTTTCAAATTTCTGGAAACAAGATCCATGTTGAGTACTGATTAAATTTTTTTATTTTGCAGTGATGTTTGTTTACATAGTTTTTACTCAAGGGTGCTTTGCTTATGGATGAATTACATGATTTTGTTAATTCCTAGCTGTAGTGCGATGATATTGCGGACTTTGGCTCTGTTTGTTGTTGTTGAGCTCATCTCATCGGTAACCTCAATGAGGACAGTTCCTTTTTCAGTTGACAATCTACGTAGAAAAGTATGGCCTTTGGGTCCAGAACGTGAAAGTCGTTTAGTCAAGCTTGTTTACAATTTGTTTGAACAATGTGGCTGATGAAAATTTGTGGGATATGGTTGTTACTTTTACTCACGATCTATACCTGAAGCTGTCCTTTTCGGAGCTAATACATGATTGTTAGGTTTTATATACTCCAGTCGTTATGGAAGTAAGAACCTAACCCAGGAGCTGAAATGAGGTGCAATGCGTGCTGGAGGGAACTGGAGGGGCGTGCAATATCAACAACCTGTGGTCATCTGTTTTGTATCCATATCTTGTCTCTATGATCAAATCTATTTATGTTCATGTTTTCCTCTAATTAGTAATCCTGCTCGCTGCTTATCTTATGATGTTTAAGTCACCTTAACCTGTTGAACAAAGGTCCCGAAGATGCAAGCAAGATCATCAGCAATGATGCTGCATGTCCAATATGCGATCAAGTTCTCTCCAAAAGGTACTCCTGTTTTACAGCATATCCAGCAATGTACTGCTGTTTCCTTTTCCAGAAAACTACCCTGAAAGAATTTTGGCAGTCAATTTTATGATTTCTTTTATGCTTCTATTGACTTACTTTAGTCTCCTCCAGCCTCATGAAACCAGTGGACATAAATCCTGGTGACGAATGGATAAATGTAAGAAAACATTTCAATGAGAATTTACTATAGCATTTGAATGAGGCTGCTATAGTCTTATAATCTATGCCCCATGCCAGTCACTTGACCATGTTTTCTGTTGCAGATGGCAATGGCTGGAATATCCCCGCAGATTTGTATCCTTTACCCTCACTATAAAATCATATACAGTCTATAAGTTCTAGCTTTGCGTAAGAAGGCACATTCCTATTCAAAATAAGATATTTTTATCTGAGTTATTAAAGAAAATCATGGATTTAGCTGTAACTTGCACTAAACAGGCAGTATAGCAATTGCTTACCGCACACAGAGTTTTCTGTCTTCCTTAGACGTTTTACAAACAGTGATGAAGACTGCATACCGAAGTGTGATGTTCTTCATTGGACAAAAAGAGCTAGAAATGCAGTACAAGATGAACAAAATTGTTGCACAATGCCGGCAGAAATGTGAAGTGATGCAAGAAAAGTTCACAGAAAAATTAGAGCAAGTGCACACAGCATACCAGAAAATGGGCAAAAGGTGCCAGATGATGGAGCAAGAAATTGAAAATTTAACCAAGGATAAACAGGAACTCCAAGAAAAGTTTGCTGAAAAATCTAGGTTAGTTTTGTAAAATATATTACATTGAGGAATTGCCCCTCCACTTGAGATATTTTAATTAATATACTGGGATGTATTTTAATTATTCACTTCAAAATCAGACAGAAGAGAAAGCTTGATGAGATGTACGATCAACTGAGAAGTGAGTTTGAATCAGCAAAGCGTTCTGCCATCCAACCTGCAAACATCTTCCAAAGATCAGAGCCTGATATATTCAACAGCACAGGCCACATGATGGATAACAGAGACCCTTTTAGGCAAGGTAAATAATTTTGAGCTTAACTTAAAAAACATAATCAAAACACTGTTATAGTGATGATCTGCTTCATATGTTCATTAGAAATTGCTAATTGCTTGCATTTACTGCAAGTTGTTTCCATACTTGAAATGTTACTCTACTACAACAACTCATAACTTATATAGAAATTCCATGAACGTGAGTTGTTGGTCAAGAATTTCTAGGAAGAAAACTGCTATGTCATTATGCTCTCCCAAATATACCAGTTGATTTACTGGTCGCAGATTGGTCGGTTTTCACTCCTGAAACTCCAGGGCAGCGAGAGGATGCATGGCCATCAGCCAGAGTAAAGAATTCCAACTCTGGTCCATATGATGTCTCTGGAGGCTCCCCATTACAGCCAGCTGCAGTACCCATTGATGCTCCACCAAATAGAAGAAATACACGTCCATCCTTTGCAACCAATGTCAACAACCCCTCTGCAGCTTTACGCAATTTCATAATATCACCTTTGAAACGACCTCAGCTCTCCCGCAGTCGTCCTCAATTGTTCACGTAATGTTTTCATACATTATACATGTTTTGTTTAACTGAAGTGATCTTCACATTTCTTTCCATTTTCTGAAGCAATTTATTCCATCTCGTGTACTGGAATTCATGTTACAGGTTGTAGATTGGAAGTATACTCGGTATCGTAAGTTTGTTCTTTTGTTTCTCCTCGTCCAGGTAAAACAGAATGCAGGCAAAGCTACGGGATTCGATAGAGAGCTAACTCCTATGGATTTACACTGTTTAATAAATAGAATTAAGGGCGGCCAACAATTTTGCATTTGGACTTAAAGACTTCACTCCATACAAGATTTGTATCATTCGATATTGTAAAAAGGACCAGCTTGGTTGAGCAGAATATTACCTTGATCAGTATGTACTCTTATGGGTTTGTTCAAAGGAAAAAAGAAGGAAATAAAGAAAATCTACACAGGAAAATAATGGTAATTTTCCTTCAATTCTGCTAAACTGGATGCGCTATAGGCATATAACTTTATTTTGTAAATATATTTTTTACCCTATATTGTTATGGTACATTCTGTTTGCAATACGAGTTACTCCTATATGTTACCAATAAACTAATGATTTAAATGTTGTCATCCTCGAAACTCCAAAGTTAATGTGAAGAGCACTGTGGAACTAATTACGCAACACAAGCAATATAGATATCAGGTGCGATCTAACTGTACACGTGGTTTCGTAAATCTACATCGTTGATAGAATCCAACTGTAGAAAGTTAAATGAATGGGTGTCACATCAACAAAATTAACTAAAATAAGTATTATAAAAAACGTGTCTATGATATCTATATGGATATCAAAGATGTTGGTGGGTATTGGAAGTTTTTAATCTTCGTCGTTCATCTAGATATATAAATGGTAGGATTTGTGGTTACAAACAAATAATTATAATTACAGGTAGGCATAATTTTGTATGATAATATCATAGATATTATATAATTTGTCCTCTCGCTATTGACTTCTATTGCTCACCACCATTGGCATCCTCATGTCTCCTTTGTTCATTGTCTCCATCATGTCTCATTCAAGATTAGATCTTGTCCAATCATTACCTCCTCCGATCCACAACCACCACCACTAATAAAATCCTCCTCCAATTTACTATCACCCATCACTGATGTCATCCTCCCATCTACAGTCACCATCCACGTCTTACTCTCCTTTGACCTTTTTAGTCACAAGACCGTTGTCATCTTCCTTTGCTTCATTCATCATCTTTGTCACTACTATTATTATCGCTACTACTACTATTACCATCCTCCTATCCACATCCACCACCCACCTCCCGTTCACCCTCATTCCTCTTGTTAACCAAGGCCATCACTGTCTTTTCTTGCTTTTCCAATTCACTACCGTTACCGTCCTTGTCATTACCACCATCCTCCTGTCTATGGCCGCTACCTACCTCTCATCCTTCTTTGTCATCCTATTCATCAAGAAATTCTCACCATCTCCCTTTTGTTCATTACCATCACCATTGTTATTGTCATTATTGTTGCTAACATCACTACCACCATCACACCTAATGTTGCTCCTTTCGTTTTGTCCCACGCTCCTACCCTCTTCCATTTTAATTTTGAAAAGAGAAAATCATTTCCAGAAAAAAAACATCAGAGAAAGACAGATGATATACAGTGAACAATACAGAGGACATCTAATCTAAGCTGTTTACTGTATGTTTCCTTGATCAAATGATTCAACACCCCACCCGTACAGCTGAGACATGTGCGGCCGACCACACCTCATAATTTATGTATTAAAATATTTTATGACAGAACGTGAGAGACAACAACTCACCAAACGACACAATCGAGACGGGCCAAGATTTAATTTCTTAACCGTATGGAATTAATAAATCATATACGGTAAAACAAAGGACTGAAAGAAACTTGAATTTAAGTGGCAAACACGGACAATAATCTGGAAGGCACAAGATTATCGTCTACAAAGTAGAAAATAAAAAATCACAGAGATTAACAAGTACACGTAGACATGAAAAACGGACCAGATCGATCCAGGCCCGCCCGACCCGACCCAAGCCCGGTCCGACCTGGGCCCGGTAAAAACACCCGCAGGCCGTGTCGGGCCAGACCGGTCGGCCCACAAGGGCCTGCCGGATAGGCCCAATCCGACCCACGGGAACTGCCCTTGCCGGGCCGACCCACGCTTTGCGAGGGAAATGGCCGTCGACCCGTGGGCCCAGCCTAGCCCGGACCGACCCGAATGCGGGCCATGGGCCGTGTCGGACCCATGGCCTGTTGCGGCTGGCCCGGCCCGGGCCCGATCGGACCGACTGTTTCGTGGGCCGGGCCGACCCGACCCGGTCCGTTTTCCATGTCTAGGTACACGACGCCTCCATACCTAAAATCAGTTTCATGCTTCCAACACCTTGGAGCCAATGAAATTCCTTCAATTTAGAAAAAGAATCTAAGGTAGAAAGCCATTCCAAGAAGTATGCTTCACGGATGCCAAGATTAAGAAACAATTGCACAACTGTGCATGATTATTCAACGATGTGTAATGAATAATATTTACACAAATACGACGTGCTTATGATTGCAACAGATTTGGAGGTAAATGAACTTTCAGGACCGGAGCCTTCGATGATACTTCAATTGTATCTCCATGCTGAACTGAATGAAAGACATGTGATCCATCAATATATATATTGCCTTCCTTACCATACCACGAAACATGCATGGATTGATCAGGTTTTACTAGGCCATGCATCACGGGATCTGATTCCAACGGCATTGGCAAAATGGGCTCTCTCACCATATACTGAAGCTCTTGAGATAGAATGGGCATAATAAGCCCACCTGCTGATCTCATTGCAGCTGATGATCCAGCAGCAGTGCAGATCCTGAGGCCACTTGATCGGCAATGAAATGGTGACTTTTCACCATCATTGACAGGCCTGGAAGCAGAATTTAAACAATCAGAAGAGTCCAGGAGATAGTAGAAAGAACACTCAGATGGTGATTCACACTGGGCTATGCCATACCTAAATGAGAAAGAGAAGCGTGATACAGATGCTGGGCAAGGGTGAGCAACCAGAATGTCATTCAGCGCAACTGCAGGAAGTGAAAAACCATTTACCTTCACTGATATCCTTGATAGTTGCGATGGAACCCTCTGATCCTCAAGGATTTCATCCAGCACCTGTAAAGAAATTCTCAAGCATGTTGGAATCTTGACAAGAAAAAATATCATGTTTGGTGTGAATTTATACAACAATCTGTAATAACTTTTCCTGCCTTGGAGATGTTCAAAGCTCTGTGTGGAACATGAAGTGCATATTGTAGTGTATCAAAATGACACGAAGCAAACTTACTTGCTTGAAATTTTCTGCAGTAGCTGCACATAGATAGCCTGTGCTCCTAGTTGCATCATATTCTTTGCTAAACTCTTCCACCTAATAGTGCAAAAATTTCAACTTCTTTTTTGAGAGTGCATGAGTTAAGCAACAAAAACAAGAGGAATGACAATTATATTGAGAGTTTAAGCATCTACACCCTGCAAAAAGATCATAAAGCTGTTCCAGTCTATGACCTGGGCAGAATGAAAGTTCACTTCTTGGAAATTGGACCTCGAGAACTCTTACGAAAGATGACGGAATCTGGAGAATCTTAAATACTGCAACGAGAGTGAAAATTGGCAGTTCAGGATAAGCGGGAAAGATTATACATGGAAAAGATTATACACCTTCCTGGGAAAGGAATACAGGAGTTGCTCTTCTGCCATGTGGGTGATAAGGGTGGGAATAGGCTGAGCACATCCTTCTGGTTTGACAAGTGGGGTAGTAGAATCACTTGCTGATCTGTGCATCTCGTTGGTCAAGACAAGCCTTATCTAGGAGAGCTAGGAGAGTAGGAGGTGACAAAATGCAGAGGCCAAACATTCAGAAGGCACTGTATGAACCATAACATTCCGAAGGAATACCAAGGACAGATATTATAGACCTTGGTAAATTACTCTCCAGCATATAAGCAGCAATTAATAAATAGAAGTATACTAACAGGGACGACTACGAGTGTTGATTGATATCTGGAAGCACCTTCTCTTGCAACATCTGTGGAAATGAAATAAGATGTCCAGCATCAGTTCCATGAGTGCAGACATCACAGATACTTGTATACTGCATGCAGTCATATGTGGCTATGACGGGTCAAATGGACGCTTGGACCCATGACAGTGGCTGGTTGTGGCTGCAGAGAATCACGAAGAAGAAGCTGGATGACAGTATTGAAGCAAGAGTACAGCTGTCCAATGGGCCATTTAATTGGAGAGAAACAGGGTGATATTCAAAAACAAGAAATCTGCTGCTGGTCAATATTGGCAGTAGGTATCATGTCTACAGAGTGGAATATTGTCAATTTGTCATTCTTTGTCTGTCAGATTCTTACTGCCAGTCAATATATCAGTGTCATTGCACCTTCAATCAATACAGAAAAAGGAAGAAGTTATTGAAGTGTCATAGAGATCATTTATGAGAATCACCTCATCAGGTCGTGTGGGATCTGAATTGACTCCTACAATTGGAATAGAGTTGTCCATAAAGTGACTCGCTTGCAAAAGAGTGCCATCACCTCCAACTGAAATCACAAGATCTGTGTGCCTGATTGGCTGAGAGAGATCATTACGCCAAACAGGTTCCCAATCAATTGACTTCTTTTGTAGTACTTCTTGACAGAAGTTGACTGTTTCCTTGTGCATCCTACATCTGTCATCCAAATACCTGAGGATCTGCAAAAAACAGAATAAGACAAAGTGAACACAGGAACTAATATCAAGGAAAAGGAATGATTTACTTCAAAAGTGTATCCAATAAGTTCCAATTGATGGTTGTAAAGGAAGCGTAAACCTTGGGGAATGCTGGAATTGATGGATCAACAGGTGGAGCTAGATAAACTGAACTTGCATTTTGATCTAGGTTTTTAGGTAGTGCACACCGTGGCTGCTGCTTGTTTAGAAAACAAAGCAGGGATGTGATACTCCCAGTGGACCTTCATGTATGGAGGCGCTAACTTGGATAGTAGGGCTTTTATAATTTTAGGCTTTTCGTCTTTCTTCTTAGCATTTTTTTTTCTTCAAAACTGATAATGAGGAAGACCCACCTATTTGACAAGCTTGACATCTGCCAGCAAAAGACAGCCAAATGCCCACCCTTGCTAACCCCCCAGCTCCCATGAAAAAGCACTGCTGGAAGAACAAAGACCGACTCAACAGTAGTGTAATTGGTGTTGAACGAGATGGTGGTACTCTGTTGAGATGAAGTCAATTCATCAAAAAAAGGTCTTGATGAAGTGCATGTAGATGGCGGCACAATCTTCATGAAGATGTTGGCAAAAACGAGAGTCTTGTTGATCTCCATGAATTCTACTACAAACATGAAATAGATGCCAACAACTCTAATACTAAAAGATATAAAATGATTGTTGCTTTTGAGTAAAGTATGATTCATACTCTAAAATATCACAATTAAAAGGGCATCAACAGACCACAACATCCTTCATAGAAAATTAAACCTGGCCTGAGCTAAAGCCATAGGCTAGAGCCAAACACATTTGTCTTGTGCTCAATGAGTGTAAATAACTAAACTAAAAACAAAGTCAAATATGCAAAGAAACAAAGTCAATCTTCTTGCTGCTGCATTTTCAACCAATGTCATTATTCCATAAAAATGAGTTCCTTCCTTGACATCCAAATGCTCCAAATAACACTAAAAAATAACTACTCTCTTTTGGTCCTTTCATCTCCCATCCACCTGTTAGGTCCATATCTAATTTGCACCGAACCATCCAGTGATCTAAAATATCTCGGTCTTGGCCATCATTTTCTATAAGCTTTTCTACAAGTCCACATTCATTTTCTTTGTTGCACTAGTTACAAATTCTTTCACCTCCTTGTTTCATCATATTCTATAAACTTTGTCAAAATTCGTCCATTAATGCAATCCAGACAAAAGTGATCGTCATTATTGGTGCGTTTTTCTTCCAATCCAGCCAATCGACTTCCATATGTTGATTCCTTTTTCCCTTTTCTTTTTTTTTCTATCTCCTATACATGCACTGGTTCACCTAACTCGGTCCATAGTGGCCATCAATATAGACTCGTCTTTGTCTCTTAATTTCACTCATTGCTTTACAACAATGCTCAAAATTTTGATGCTGTTACGATCTCTTCCTCTTTCAAGTTTCATTTAGAAGCTGGGATTCCCGATGCTGGTGTAATCCTCTACCAACTCCACCATCCCCTCCACCTGCAGAGATTACATAAAGGCTTTTTGGAAAATCATCAGCAAAACTCCTCTTTCCCAAGCTCTCTGGATCTCCCAAACAATCACCACCCCTCCACCTTTACCCAACTTCAGGAAGGAAGAAGCCAGCTTTCTCCCATTCACCCAAAAAGGCGACGTATTCGCTCCCTCCCTTCCAACCTCGGTCATCCTTTACCACTGAAATGTGCTTCTTCATCACCCTCCCGAAGACCTTAGTCCCCTACCGACTACATCTTTTCCTCCAACCCAACCATGATTCCTTTTTATATTTGTTGGTTAATAACGGTAGAGAAACTTATCAAGCATGTAGACAAAGAGGAAAGAAACCACAGCGTACAAGAAGCCTTTGGCAAGAAGAAAGGGAGAGGCAACAAACAACAACAGCAGCAACAACAGGAGGAGGAGGGGAAGAGAGGAAGGAAGGGTACCTTTGGGTTTGTGATGCGGCGTTGGGAAGTCGCCGAAGGAGGAGGAGGAGGAGGGTGCGGGTGGTTTGTGGGTCTGATCCTCGGCGGGTAGACGTCGAGTGGCTTCAGCAGCACCACCACCCGCCGCCGCATGGGGAAAGGAATTGGGGGTTTGGCCGTCCGACTGAGCGAGTGTCCTCTTAATGAGTTTTTTTTTTTTTTTTGTTGTAAACGTTAATTTTTATGCATATTCTAGGATTTGAATTCGAGATCCGTGACAAGTTTAAAATTTTCTCAGTCACTGTGACAATGAGAAATTCTCTTGACTATAAGTCCTGCTCGCTTCAACATGGAATTCTACATCGTAGATGTCGAACCTTCTTTCAATCTATTGCTTGGACACTTATCCTTCTTCTTTCTCTAAACACGACGGTTGTAATGTAATTTAATTAAATTATAATAATTTTGATTACATGGAATTAAATTATATTGTAAATAGATTACATGGAAATTAATTATAATATTTGGATAATTAAAATTTTTAATTTATTATATATTATAGAGTTGATTTTGATGATCGTCGGCATTACATCGATCACAGTCGAAACAATTTGTCATAATAATTTTGATGGTGGTTGGAAATTACTTTGATGGTGGTCGATGTGATTTTGGTAATTATCGGAGTTACTCTGCGGCCATCGAAGTTGTTCTAATGATGGTGGGAGTTAGTTATTCCAGCGATAGTCCAAATTATTTCAATGACAACCGAAGTTGCTCCAACGACCATCAAAGTTGTTCTATCGATGGCCAGAGTTGTTTTATAAATACGAATCTTATTGTAGCAACAATGTCGATATTCATCAATGTCATTGGTGCAATTGTAACGAAGAACTTTGTAAATAGAATACTATCATTTGTTATGTAATTAGATTGTTATTTACAATGTTTATTTTGATAAATCAAATACCATAATCAAGAAAGGAATGTACTTAGATTACATTCCCTCCATTGATTGCAGCTAACTAAATATAGCCTAAAGGTGTGGGACAATGTTGATGGGAGAAGTTATATCTACAAACTGGCTTATATCAAAAGAAGGGAATGTCTGACTTCTAGTATAAGTTTAAACATACAAAAATGCAATCTACAACTTCTACAAGAAATTTTAGAAGACAAGGACATTTGGAACAACTTGTACTATAACACTGCTTCTAGGAGAAGTTGGAAGGCCAAAAACTACGTAGGAGCCATCCACCATCAATTATTTCAACAAAATTCCAAGTCTCTGCTAAATCAAACTCCTTACTTCTCTTATAGAATGCTAAGAAAGCTTTAGCACTCGACCAACTGATCTTTTTCATCGATGTAAAAAAGAGATTATTATTATTATTTTGATAAGGAGTAACCTCTCCTCCAACAAGGCAGACAATGAGAGTAAATCCTAGTAATAGAAGTAGTCCACATCTCTTCTGCATCATTTTAGACTAAAAGCCATAAAAGTGCACCTTTGACAAAGAAGAAGTGCTTTCCCACCATCACAAGATGGAACTGTATTCTGTGGGTTGGTAAATTAGTGCAGACACTTTCTTTACCTGAGGTGGCTACTCTGGAAGGGCCACTCCACTAACATATCTTCTCAAGAAAAACAAGGCATGGAATTTTACAAGGTGGAAAGGATTGTTGTGAGATGCAGAAAAAGGATCGAAAAAACAATGATTGTCTGAGAAGGTTTCCACAGAAAGATCCCTTATTTCGGACAAACAGATTACAAACAGATAAACTTGGTAAGTCATGTCCATGTAGGTAGAACGACCCAAATTTTACATGCAATGATCCAAACTAAACTTAGGACAATGGACCAGAAAACACTTAGCTAGCGAAATCAGCTCTGGTAGTGTAGTTGACTACTTAGGGTTTTCCAAGGTCTTGGGGTTCTAAGTTCAATTCCATTAGACTTAAAATTTGAGATTATTTTTGTATAGGGTTTGCTTAGACTTTTATAGTTGTTAATGGATGCAGACTACTCTCCTTTAATAGGTGAGGGATTCCTGATTACAAAAAAAAAAAGAAAAAAAAAAAAAGATTTTCACAGAGGTGATGGTTACTTTTTCTTCATGTTTGCTAAATTGAGTTATGGACTACAGCTCTTATGAATTTTTTTATTTTCTTTTATATTTTATCTTATCTCTTATAGTAATGCTTTATATTGTTGATAAATTAATAATTTAAATGTTATCATCTAGTGATTCAAAATTAATTGATAGAGCATTAAGGAACAACCTAGGAAGCCCAGACAGTTCCACAAGGTCTTCATACCTGTGTCCTTTACTTTTAGTAGGATATTAACATGAGTAGGACACGTTTTGGACACAACAAGGATGCATTCATGGTTTTTATGATTCTAGATATGTCTAAGACACATCTACGACGCTTCTAATAAATGGATCTCTTAAATAGATCTTAAAAAATTTGTTTACCTAATAATACACTATCCATACTTCTTTTTTCTATGATCTATGCTATTCTTCAGTGAACAATGTGTTTAGTTCTCAAAGGATGTCCTTATATAGAAAATTCTCAAAGGTAACCCCTAGAGAATACAAGCAGCCTCGTAAACGAAAAACCTGGGAAGATTCCATGGCATATGCGTTGGCAAAGGTTACAAACATGGGAGGTGGAAAGCCAGCAGTCAGCAGCCTGAAAAGGGGCTGTGCGCCAGCTTGGTGTGCCAGGTAGGTGCGTTAGATAGGTGCGCCTGTCTGGTGCTCCAGCTAGGTGGGCCACTGTAGTGCTCCTGCTCGGTGCTCCAAACAGGTGCTCCACATTGGTGCTTTAACTTGGTATTCTCCCCTACTTGTTTGAATTTCTAATCGAGCTGCAGGCCTGCTATAGGTTTGTGGTTGGTTTAGCTAATGGGATTAGGTTTGTCACATCCAAAGCAACATCTGGAAAGCTTATCTATGAGTCACCTCAAAATCAGGGTCTTTACGGTAGGTAAGTTTCTTATCTTTTCATGCATATGGACAAGACCTCCACCTCCGTCATGCTTCATTGTGAGTTGCTAGCGAGCTTAAGGTCTCTTCCGTCATGATTCTTCGTTGATTGTGTGCCATCTTCCTCGACGTCGGTGGAGGATTCGTGCAGGCGTGTCACCAGAACCCATCATTGGAGAAGATGACTGGTCGGGGTGTCTATGCAGTGAGTCTCACCTCTAAGCATGTAGGCATGTTGGTTTGCATCCGATCTTGCCTCCTCGAACCATCGGAAGCTCTGGATCACCTCACCATGACCCCTGGACATGATTTTTAGAGGAGCTCGTTGCCGGAATCAGGACACTGATGAGCAAGGTGGAGAGAAGAGTCTGCATAGCCAAGCTCGCAACCATATGCTTGTGCTCCTTTCTCTCCTCCTCCTCGACCTTCCAAAGGCCTCTGATTGATGTGCCGGGGTTTTTGTTCATCTCCTGCAGGTAGCCTCGCCAGTGATAATGCATCGACGGATAGGTAGGTTGAGACTGGCATGCATCCTTTCCGACCTTCAATCACTTGCACACCTTCCTCATCACCTCCTCGACCTTTTGGAGGCCTCTGATTGATGTGTTGGGGCCTCTGTTTACCTCCCGTAGGCAAGCACATCGGAGAAGATAGGCTCGACGACGAGGTAAGTCGGGGGAAGTGTACACATAGTCGTTCATGCATTTAGCCACCTGCACACCTTTCCTTTCTTCCCCTTGATCTTCTGGAAACCTTAGATCACCACATCGGAGCCTTTATTTGCCTTTCATGTTCAAGCTCATTGGAGAAGACAAGACCAATGGCGAGGTAGGTCGGGGAGGGTATACACGCATCCCTCTTGGCCTCTGATGGCTCGCATGCCTTTCCCTCAACCTTCCAGTAGCCTCAAGTCTTCACTCCACATCCTCTATTATGCTTCTAGTAGAGGAGCTCGTCGGCGAATCATGATCAACGGCGAGGGAGGTGGTTCGAGCGTCCAGGTCCTTGCTTGCACATTCATTCATGCTCATACGCACCAGCCCTAGCTCCCTGAGCCTTTGGTGCGTTGACTCGTCACGTCAGAGCCTTTGGCTACTCTAGGTAGTCGGGCTCTTTGGCAAAACTAGGTCGTTGACGAGGCTGTTGACCGTGTCGACGACCGTGCCGTCACCATTGGCGTCGGCGACCAAGTGTTGTCGTTGGATTTCCCAGTGACATAATCCTTGTCATGGATATTTTGCATTTTATTCCCAATACTTATTTTTTATTCATTCTTGTAATGGTTTCTTGCATATCAGCCCCTCGAATTTCATCTTTTTAATGTGATGGCTTCTCATGGCATTCACACACATTTCCCATGCATACTTGCCATGTATACACATAAACTTATCCATACACGAGGAGATATTTTGCATTGCTGTGTGTTGACTTGGTGAGAAGAGGAGATGCAATTGCCAACGAGGCTTGTTTCCGGCGAGCAGCTCAGGTCCTATCTCTTTTGTACACAGTAACATGTGTTAGGTCACTTAGGCACCTTTATACCTGTCTTTTATTCATCTTAAGCATCAGGTTAAGCATTGGCATAATCCTTTCTTTGATTTGGAGCAAATAAGCTTCACGGCTTACCTCTGCAACTGACCAAGCGAGTCCCGATGGCGAATTTGGGAGATGAACCCAATTGACAGACCTGTTTGGTCACTTAGGCACATTTATACCTGTCTTTTATTCATCTTAAGCATCAGGTTAAGCATTGGCATAATCCTTTCTTTGATTTGGAGCAAATAAGCTTCACGGCTTACCTCTGCAACTGACCAAGCGAGTCCCGATGGCGAATTTGGGAGATGAACCCAATTGACAGACCTGTTTGGTCACTTAGGCACATTTATACCTGTCTTTTATTCATCTTAAGCATCAGGTTAAGCATTGGCATAATCCTTTCTTTGATTTGGAGCAAATAAGCTTCACGGCTTACCTCTGCAACTGACCAAGCGAGTCCCGATGGCGAATTTGGGAGATGAACCCAATTGACAGACCTGTTTGGTCACTTAGGCACATTTATACCTGTCTTTTATTCATCTTAAGCATCAGGTTAAGCATTGGCATAATCCTTTCTTTGATTTGGAGCAAATAAGCTTCACGGCTTACCTCTGCA
>JAMKQA010051737.1:0-13594 GCA_024699735.1 Posidonia australis
AAACCCTAATTAATCCAAAAATCCCTAAATAAACCCTAATTAAAACTCAAAACCCTAATTTCAAATCAATTAAATAAAACCCTAAATTCAAAATTAATAATCACATTTAGCTCACAAAATCCTAATTAAAAACTTAAAATTAAAACCCTAATATCCATAAAAATTCCAAAAAAAAAAATCAAAACAAAAATCCAAATAAAAAGCCCAAAACCCAAGCCCAATAAGCCCAACACTATTTCATTCAAGAATTCAATTCAAAACTTTAGAAAAATCAAAAAATAATTCCGACAACCCTATTTTTCCGACGAAAACTCCGACGAGCAATCCCGAGGAATCTGGAGCAGATTTTAGCCTCCGTGATCCTTGGCCAACTTCCTCCGACCCACACGCGTGATCCCACGGCACCCTGTGGCTGAGGAGGAGGATCAACGGCTCCAGAGAGCCTCGTCGAGGTATAAAGTCCCCTGCCGTCAGCGAAAGAAAGGGTTTTTTTTCAGACGAGGAGACCTTCTTCAAACCTTCGAGCCATCTCCAAGCAAGCCTAGAGTCTATCCAGAGCTCTCTTCCAAAACCATTCTCACCCCTGGAAACCTCCAGCCTCAGCCACCAGAGCCATCGCCGGAGGAACGCCGTCGAGCCATGTCGGGGAAGACAACCTCGGCAGCCAAGTATGCCTTTTTTTTTTCTTCTATTTCAGTCCAGTAAGCCTCCCTAGGACCTCTTTTGCGTCCCTGCCTCAGGCTTTGACGACCAGGCCATCCTATACGTCGTCAACCCCTCCCTTCGGCGATGGGTTCACCATCGCCAGCGGGGCTCTACAGCTCTGACTGCGAGCATGCCCCTAAGGGGCCTTCCTCTCCCTTCCTCCCCACTTCTTCTCCTTCCTCTCCTCCTCCTCTGGCCCCCCTTTCGCAGAGAAGCTGCTGCTCGCCGCCACGCCGTCGCCGCACCAGCAGTCGCCGCCGCTCGCCGATGAGAGGTCGATGGCGCAACCCGACGCCTCCCACTCCAAGCCAAGACCTCCGGAGGTCTCCCCACAAGCCACTGAGCCTCTCTGTGCCGCTCCACTGTCGCCCAGAAGCCCCGCGACGCCCCAGCCACCGCCGCTCCGCCGTCGCCGGAGCTCGAGGTGGGGGAGCATTCCAGGCTGCCTTAAGCCCCGTCGATGCTCCCCGGAGCTCCGTCATGCTGCTGTGATGCTCCTCCGGCCTTCCCGCACCTTTTCAGCCCTTGGAGTGCCCCAGGGAGGTCGCTGGAGAGGATCGCCGGCGGTAGAGTGCCGACGACCTCCGGTGATCTTCGAATGGGCCTTTTATGGCCCATTCATGTTAGTTTTTGATTATTACGTTTAGGTCATCTGTTTATTACATTTCAGTCCTTTTTTATTACATTTGTGTCCAAAAATTTTCATTTTGATCCCTAACGTTTTAAAATATTCTTTATTTCTTTATTTGCTTGTGAATTTTGCATTTTGCCCCCTGAAGAGTTCATCTTTTAATTTTTAACCAATTGATGCATATTTTTATCACATTTAAGTCCTGAAAATTTACATTTAGCCCCTAAACGTTTAAAATGATTTTTCTCAGTGAAGTTTACATTTTGAACCCTGAATATTCTAAAAATTACACTAATTATCATGAAAATTGAGTTTTTATCACATTTAAATCCTAAAAAATTGCATTTAAGGCCCTGAGTTTTTTGAAATGCTTTTTCTCAGTGAAATTTACAATCTAAACCCTGAATACTTTAAAAATCACACTGTCCATCATAAAAGTGGATTTCTCTTTACAAAATTGAGTTTCCATCGAGGGCCTTTCCCTTAAAAGACTAGGTGGCGACTCCTCTTTTCTTTTTCTTTTATCTTTCTTTACACCTTCGCCATATTGGCATGGCTGTGATCTCCTTCCCTCTAGCGCGGCTCTACGCCGGGACCTCCTCGGGTCACCATCTTGATTTCCTTTCTCAAAAAATGCTTTTCAATTTCTTCAAGAAATGAAGTGCAAATAGTTTCACTCTCTGATGGATTTGTCGTCGCTTCCTTAATTCAGGAAGTTCCTAGAGATACTAGACCTATTAGTTATATTCTCTGATGGATGTGTTTTTCTTAAAATTATGCAAGAACACGATAAAACTACAACTAACACATGAAATATAATAAGATTACAAAAGAAAACTAATAATATTACTACTGAAAATTTAAACTTTGCCACAATATCTACTAAAACATGTAAGAACATTGTTGGAAAATATAGATGTGACGATAACAAAGATATATTTCATGTTTTCACAACAAAAACTAAACAAAAATAGGGATAAACCGGAATGGGAGCCTGAGGAGAGAAGGAGACTGGAAAGCCACCACCGGATGGAGCTTGGAGAATAGGAGAAGATCGGGAGAGAGCCTAGAGGAGAGTGATCGAGGATCGGAGCTTAGAGGAGAGCGATCGGGAGAGAGCTAGAGCCTGAGGAGAGAAGGAAACTGGAGAGCGACCACCGGATGGAGCCTGGAGAACAGGAGAAGATCAAGAGAAAGCCTGGAGGACAGTGATCGAGGACTAGAGCTTGGAGGAGAGCGATCAAGAGAGAGTCGGAGCCTAAGGAGAGAAGGAAACTGGAGAGCCACCACCAGATGAAGCCCGGAGAACAAGAGAAGATCAGGAGAGAGTCTGGAGGAGAGTGATCGAGGACCAGAGCCTGGAGGAGAGCGATCAGGAGAGAGCCAAAGCCCAGAGTGTTTAGGGACCGCCGGATAAGGAGCTTGAGGAGGAGAGCTATCACCGATCGAGGACGAGAGCCACCGCCCACCAAGCGATCGCCGATCGAGGAGGACTGGAGGAGTGCGATCAAGAGAGAGTCGGAGCCCAAAGTGTTTAGGGATCGTTGGACGACTAAGAAGAAGGACTGGAGCCTAGAGGAGGAGGACGATTGGAGAACAAGAGAAGTGGAGTTAGGGTTTAGCCGTTTAGGATTTTATATAATGTAACTATATATATATATATATATAATGTAAAATTATATTAATAGGTTTTAGAATTTCTATAATGAAGATATATATATATATTATATTTTATATTTATATAGTTAACGTAAAATTACTATAATAACCCTTATATAACGGGTAAACAGGTAACAGGTAGATAATAACCCTTACTCGTTCCGTATGAGACCATAGGTAAAGCAGGTGGCGAATAAATGGGTAATGGGTTGACAAATTGTTAACCCTTACTCTTATAAAACGGGGCGAGTCGAGGCAGGTTGCGGATAAATTCCCTCTCCAATTACAAGCCTAACCACTATGATATGGGTGGCGTGAACTATGCTTGGCTCCTTTGCGGCCTTAACGACGTTGTTTTGTGGGGGCGACACTCTTATATGGAGTTATATCCCCAACATACTGTGAGTATTCAGGTTATTTTGCTGTTTATTTTTGCCTATGTAGTCCTTTACTGACTTGCTAAAACCTATGTTGCCAGTACTAGGTGATGGAGCATGTGCAACAGGGACACCACTTCTTCTGCCTGGGAGCCAACCTTCTCCCCCTTCCTCGACAATAGTGCAAGCTAGACCATTGGGCTGTTACTGGGGTATACAGCTACAAGTCGTATAGATATTTACTAGATCTTCATAGCTTCAAGCATGTAAGTTTGCTTCTTTTGGTATATATGGATGCATGTGAAGAATTGTTTATTGATGTTTTCTTTGCTTTGCTTTGTAGGTGAATCTCTGACCCCTCACTTACCATGAGGGACAAGATTGAGCACCATGGCTCTCCACCTGGGAGTGGCATCACAGGCAAGTGAAGTTCTACTACCTCAAACGGTATGTGTATTATCTTCCTAGTCACGTCTGTCACCAAATGGTTGATCCCTTCAGTATCCCTCTCCCTCCTCTTGACGATATGCCTCCTAGAGCCACTACCAAGGCTACAACATTGGATGAAGTTGCAGCCTCAAGGGTCTACAAGAGCAAGTTCATCATTTTCTCTACTTCTTATGATGAGTACCTTGCATAGTATGAGCGAGCTAGGAAGCCCCACCTTTTCAGCACTATCCTTTGAGAGCAGTAGCGCGACATGTTGTTCACCACATCTTGAGCACGGGTAAGGCGATCTCTATGTCACTTTGCACCTTTGCTTTCTTTGGTAGTTGTGCTATGTATTGATTCTACCTAGCTTATTCTTTTCAGGGCTTTGAGGAGAGGTGCTATGTATTGATTCTATGTAGCCTATATTGATTCTACCTAGCATGTTGTTCACCACATCTTGAGCACGGGTCAACCGATCTCTATGTCACTTTGCACCTTTTCTTTCTTTGGTAGTTGTGCTATGTATTGATTCTACCTAGCCTGTTCTTTTTAGGGCTTTGAGGAGAGGTTCACCTCATTCTATGCCACATTTCAGAAGAAACAGGTATATTTAATTGTTCATCTTTTCTTTGGTAGCTTGGGTAAGTTTATCTGTATATGAGGTCTAATCTCCTTTTTGTGAAAAAACAAAGCATTGGAAGGCAGAGCTTGATGTAAGTATTTAATATTGTTGATTACTTATGTTGCCCAGTAGTGACATGTTCCTTGTTTGCATTTCAAGTGAGTCCCTCATACACAAGTGTCATTATTGAAACCAGCTCGGAGTGCCTAGCTAGTTCCAGCGAAGGGGATAGTGGTTCAAATGGCGTTGTCTTAGGGGGAGCGATGTAACACTTGGCCTGATTATCCAAATTATTATAAATCATGGAATATTTGTAAGATTTAAGCAAATGGTTTATTAATGTGTCACGCCCCAAATTTTCCACAATAATTTAAACAAATTAAACTACGGGAAAACTAAAGCCAAACAGTAAATATCTAACTACTAGGAACCTGTGTGTGCGGCTAGGAGACTCCAATCTATATGCACTACGCTAAATCAATCGTACGTCTGCACCTGCAAACCAAAACCACAAGGAAAACGCATGAGTGACCAAAGTCACCCAGTACGCACCCCAATGAAAACTGCGGACATTTCAACGAATGAGTGGCGTAGGGCTAAGGAGATGTTCAGGTTTCATTTGAATCAGCATGTCGAAATGTTTCGATATGCCAAATCAGGGAAAATGATACTCTAAAATCCTTCGACATGTTGAAATAGGTCCCTGTGAATATGTCAGATTTCAAGGGATTTTGGCATACCATTAGATTTTAGAATGCTAAATCAAGGATTTTCGGTACTCTAAAAGTTTTCGGCATGCTGGATCAGACTCCTGAACTGTGTAATGAGATTTCCATTAAAGATGAATGTGAATATTTTTAAGTGGTTTTTGGCATGTGATATTTTGATGAGAACCCCCGATGAGTGGGGTAATGATTTATGGAAAGAATTTCCTATAATGAAAGCATTTAAAAGTGGCTTTTGAGGAAAACCTACATGATTTGAAAAGTGGATTTAGTATTGTTCTGGATCCACGTGAGTTTGGTGTCGACAATCTAGTAGGGGTATGAAACTCCAATGGAACAAGTTGCCAAATACGACTGTGGTTGTTGTGGTTTGGGTAGTTGAAAAGACCAAATTACCCCATATGAGACTGTGTTGGCTAAGCCTAGGGTGTGAACCTACATGTCCGAACACTAATGAGATGTCAGGAAAAGACGTATCCTCATGCATATATGACGAAAATTAAAATGTTAAGGCCTATAGGCCGAGACAATATCTTCCTGCAGAGGGAACTTACCCCATAATACTATAGTAGAGTAGGAGTTGCGACCTTACCGACTGCTTGTGTACTTGGTTGCCTCTGATCAAGGTGGCAATATTGGAAACGGTTGTAAAATGTGTATGTAGTTTTGAGCTAAAATCAGACTATGAATTTTGGCTTAAGGTTTTAGCGAGATTCTAGTCGAATCGAAAATAATTTAAAGACGATGATTTAAGCCAGTTGTCAGTCAATGTTTGCTTGAGTTTTGAGCCTTGTGTTTTAGGCTAGATCTGGATGATGTTGTGGTTTCTCGAATGCATAACTGATTTGGAAAATACATGAGATTTGAGAAAAAGGAAATTAATTGAAAGAGCATGATTTGGATAAGGATTCCAAAGTTTCGTGAATGGTTTTATAACTAATAGAGATTGGTTTTTTCTCGTGAATTTCCGTAGTTGGGCATGTACTGGGTAACTTAGAGGTTACTCATGCGTGTTTTGTTTCCTTGTTCTGGTTTTTAGGTGGGTAGCTGGAGTGCAGTCCAGTCACTGGTGTTCGAGTTTTAGAGCCACTAGTCGTAAACTGTTTCTAGGTAGTAGTCCTTCCTTAGTTATTTTAATTGTTGTAAATTACTGTAATTAAGGGTTGATGCAATTTAGGGTAGCACTTCCAGGAAAGGGGCGTTACAAAGTGGTATCAGTGCCTTGGTTCACTAAGGTGCACTGGCTTGGTAGGTGTCTGGTATAATGGCTTAGTGGAATTGCACGAGTAGGATAGCTGTACCTGACCTTGCTTATTTGTTTGCTTGTTTTGTGATGGCAGGAAGATGCAGAGAGGTTGTAGTCGTAGTAAGACCCCTATGCCTGACTCTGAGGTCGAGGATGGCAGTGCTTGGAGGGGCATGCGGCAAGAGTTTGGCGAGATGATGCAGGGCTTCATTCAGTCCTTTGGTAGTAGCAAGGATGAGGCGAACGAAGACCCATGGATCAAGCAATTTTGCCAGTTGGGTGCATCAACTCTGAATGGGCGCAGCACACCAGAAGAGGCTTAGTTCCAGGAAGTAGAGAAGATCCTAGAGGGGATTGATTGTCCAACAGAAAAGTGGGTCAGAATCACTACTTTTTAGCTCAAAAGTGTTGTGAACCAGTGGTGAAGGACTACGCACCGCACTAATTTTCCTAATGTGGACCTACTGATGATCTCTTGGGAGGACTTCTGGGAGCTATTCTAGGAGAAGTTTGCCCTGAGCACTAGACGGACAAGCTAGACAGAGATTTCTGGAACCGAAAGTAGGGAGATCTATCTGTGGCTACTTGTGAGGCGACCTTCCTTAGGTTGGAGCTGTTCTCTCAGGCTGTTGTCATTGAGAAGAATAGAACTAAGAAATTTGTGAAAGGGCTAAATCCAGCACTTCAATCGAGAGTTATTGGCTTTCGATGTCAGACCCTAACAGACGCCATTAAGCTTGAGAGCCACTACGACAATGAATGCAGATTGTTCTAAGAAGAATACCCCAAGAGAAACAAGGGGAAGAAGTTCACCTCATGACTTTCTGTTTCTGAAACATCAAGTTCTGGGAGTTTTAGGACGAAGTGGAAAGAGCGGTCAACTTCTGGCAGGGAAGAAAGTGTTGGTTTCAGCCGAATTAGTTCAGGAATGGCCCAAAGGGAGGACCTTGCCACGTTATGGTAAGAAGGGACACATAGCAGCATAGTGTTGGCACAGGCTGAGGTGATTAGAGGGTGTTGTATGTTACAACTGTGGAAGTCTGGACACCTTCAAAAGGACTATCCCAATCCGCCAAAGCCAGCTGATGATGTACCTCGACAGCCTACTACAGGTAGAGTATTTTCTATTACTGCCCCAGATGTTGGTCCATCAGGAGATGTTGTAAAAAGTAAGGATTAATAGTGGCCTTGTAATTTATGACACTATAGTCCATCTTGTATGATGGATCCTATTTATAATCAACACTATGTTTTATTATGATTATGATGCATTGATGTTAAGTTCTTTTCTTGTAGCTAACTAGATGGCCCAAGTCTTGTTTGACTTAAGGAGCTCATTTTCCTTCATTTTTGAGTCGTTTGCTGCTGAGATTGGGACTAGACTAGCTAGGTTGGCTTTCCACCTAGATGTAGTGACTCCACAAGGAGAATATAGTCTATAGTGGAGATATTTGAGAATAGTGGATATTCAACTGAGAGGCAAGGATTTTCAGGTCAGTTTGATTTTGATGGACATGTAGGAATATGATATCGTCCTCGAGATGGACTGGTTGGCACAGCATGTAGCTATGATTGATTGTACCAAGAAGAAAGTACTAGCAGAGTGCCCAAACCAAGGTTGGTGTATCGTGCAAGGAACCAGACCTGGTGAGCCCTGGAAGACGATTTCAGCCATGAAGGCCTATCGCCATTTAGCAAAGGACTGTGTGGGCTACTTGGCTTATGTGATAGTATCCTCTTCACCAGTGTTTGGAGTACAAGATCTTTCAGTTGTCAGTGAATACCTAGATGTCTTTCTCGAGGAACTTCTAGGAATGCCACCACATTGAGATGTGGAGTTCATGATTGGTTTGGTGCTAGGATCACGATCTATCTCAAGGCTCCATACAGAATGACACCTACTGAGTTGAGAGAGCTTTGAAGCCAACTACAAGAGCTGATGGACATAGGATTCATTCATCCCAATGTTTCACCTTGGAGAGCATCGGTACTGTTTGTCAAGAAGAAGGATGATTCACTTTAGTTGTACATTGATTACCGGATGTTGAACTAGATCACCATCAAGAATAAGTATCCACTTCCTAAGATTTATGATCTATTTGATCAGTTGCAGGGAGCCTCAATGTTTTCCAAGATAGATTTGAGGTCTGGATATCACCAACTCAGGATCCGATAATCAGATGTGCACAAAACAACTTTGCAAACTCGGTATGGTCATTATGAATTCGTGGTCATGCCATTCGGATTGACTAATGCACCAGCAGCTTTCACAGACCTGATGAATAGAGTGTCCAGGCCCTACCTAGATCAGTTTGTGGTGATTTTTGTAGAAGATGTGCTGGTATATTCTCTAGACATTTAGACCCACCAGAGGCATTTGAGGGCCGTACTGGAGACTTTGAAGCAGCATCAGCTTTATGCCAAGTTCTCTAAGTACAAGTTTTGACTGGAAGAGGTGTCTTTCCTTGATCACATCATATCAGGGGAAGGTATCAAGGTAGATCCAACCAAGGTGAAGGTAGTTAGTAGCTGGACTAGACCGAAGATCGTGATAGTGATCAGGAGTTTTCTCGGTTTGACAGGATATTATCAGAGATTTATCCAAAATTTCTCCAAGATTGATGCTTCTTTGACTAGACTGACCAGGAAGAAAGTGCACTTTGCCTGGGATTGGCAGTGCAAGGAGAGCTTCAATGAGCTAAAGACTTGTCTAATTACAACCTCAATTCCAACTTTGCCATCTGGGAATGGCGGTTTCACAGTTTACAGCGACGCTTGTGGGACTGGCTTGGGTTGTATTCTGATGCAGCATGGTAGGGTGGTGGCGTATACCTCACGCTAGTTCAAGGATCATGAGAAGAATTATCCCACTCACGATTTGGAGATGACTACTGTTGTATTTACTTTGAAGATTTGGAGACACTATCTCTATGATGAACAGTTTGAGGTGCTCACAAATCACAAAAGCCTGAAGTACATCTTCACGCAAAAGTATCTAAACTTGAGACAAAAGCGCTGAGTGGAGTATATCAAAGATTTTGACTTCATCCTGTCATACCACCTAGGGAAAAGCAAATGTGGTTGCAAATGCTCTAAGCAGCCACACTCATGTTATGGCCAGCCTGATGATTAAGGAATGGCAACTGCTTGAGGATTTGGTTGAGTGCGGACCATGAAGGTAGTCTCAGGGATCTATCAGAACCTTGGTGGCTGATTTGTTTGTTCAGTCGAGGAAAATGGAAGCCATCATTGCAGCTTAGCAGTTGAATCCCTTTACGAGGGATACATGACAGAACCTCGAGGTGGGAGAGACGCCTCATTTCTTTGTTGGTGTGGACAGAGGGCTCAGATGTGACCTACGGCTGTATGTGGCTCAAGTGGATAAGGTGAAATAGAGACTGCTTAATGAAGCCCACTGTTGCATATACACTATTCATCTAGGAAGCACCAAGATATACAAGGATCTGAAAAGGAAATTGTTGAGTATGTGGCTAAGTGTACAACCTACTAGATGGTGAAAGATTGAGCACCAGAAGCCTAAAGGGATTCTACAACCTCTAAGCATCCCAGTTTGGAAGTAAGAGCATGTGTCTATGGATTTTATTACCAGATTGCCCAGAACCAGGAGGAAGAATGATACCATCTGGGTAATTGTGGGTCACCTTACGAAATCGGCACATTTTTTGCTTATGAGGGCGAATCTTCCTTTGACTAGATTGGCAGAGTTGTATATAGCTGAGATTGTTCGACTACATGGTGTCCCAATGTTTATAGTGTCTGATAGAGACACAGTTCACTCGAGGTTCTGGAGAGCGTTTTACCCTAAGACAGAGAGGACCATTCAGACACTAGAGGACATGTTGTGGGCCTACACTCTAGACTTGAGTGGTAGCTGGAAGGATCATTTGCCTTTGATAGAGTTTGCTTATAACAATAGCTACCATGTTACCATTGGGATGACTCCTTTTGAGGCATTGTATGATAGACCCTTGAGGACCCCCACCCATTGAGGTAGGAGAGAGACAACTGATTGGCCCTGAGATCATACAGCAGTACGAGGGCAAGGTAGACTTAATCAAGAAGAAACTATTGGTTGTGTAGAGTCTGTAGAAAAGCTATGCAGATCGAAGGAGAAGACCTTTGGAAATCGAGGTGGGAGACTATATTTTCCTGAAGGTGTCACCAACCAAGGGAGTTGCATGGTTTGGGAAATGAGGCAAGCTAAGTCCTCACAACAGTAGACCTCCCTAGATTATCAAGAGAGTTGGTGAAGTGGCATACAAGTTGGATCTACCTCTAGAGCTTGCTAGTGTGCATAACGTCATCCATGTATCTTTGTTGAGGAGGTGTTTGAAAAACACGTCTTAGGTGATACCGATGCAACCAGAGGAGCTCCAGGAGGACTTGTCTATGATAGAGGATGTAGTGCAAATACGTGGTCAAAAAGAGCAAGTCCTCAGGAACAAGGTCATTCCTTTGGTGTTGGTATAGTGGCAGTACCATGGTACAGAGGAGGCTACCTAGGAGTGTGAATTTGACATCTAGATGCGGTACCCCTATTTATTCTACTGAAGTGAATTTTTGGGATGAAATTCCATTAAAGGGAGTAGGATGTATGTAACGCCCCTATCCCGGACATGCCACTAAAACATAGAATCAAGCATAATTACACTAATTACAGAAACATTAAATAACTGTAACTAAGGCTCACCTTCAGGATCACAATGTGCGCCTAGAAGCTCCAACTCTTACACCAGAACTCGGCTGCACTGTCTGCACCTGAAAAACAAATAAGCACGCGTGAGTGACATCTAAGTCACCCAGTATGCACCCCAAACACAGAAACCACAAAATCTCCGGAAAACTATAAAACTCATTTCTTTGATTTCTCAAAACTTGGTTTTCTTTTGAAAATCCTCTTTCCTTTTACTAGAAATCATTTGGGAATCCAATCCCAAATCCATGCTCTTTTCAAAAGCCATGTTTCTTTTCTTTTCTCAAAACTTTTGGAAAATCATTCCAAAACCACATTCTCTTTCAAAACACACCTTTGCAATTTTCTTTCAAAACCTTTGGAATTCATTTTCCAAAACATATCCTTTTCAATACTTGGGATTCCTTCCCAAAATCACATTTTCAAATTCACATCTCTGACCAGATCTAGCCTAAAACACAATGCCTCACAGGCTAAAAACCAAATCATAAATACAGGCTGGCAACTGATAAAAACATCATCATTATTTCATTTCAGGATTTTAGGACTATTTCATCAGTCCAATCTTGACCACATCACATTTCTTTTTCTTTATTCATTTCCACTTTTCTTTGCTGTTATAACCTTGATCAAGGATAACCAGGTGCACAAGCACTGGGAGAGGACATCATTTCCCCTACCTTCCTGCACTGCCGTAGTGAAATTCCCTGTGCGGGATGTCACCGCCCTGGCTAACCGGCCTCAATTTCATTTTCATATGTGCACGGGGATACGTCTCTGTCTGACGCCCCATCGGTGACTCGAACAACTAGGTCCAATGACCTAGGCTCAGCCTACACCGTCGGTGACCCGAACAACTAGGCTAAAAAACCTAGGCTCAGCCTACACCGTCACGAGCTCGGTGACCCGAACAACTTGGTACAACAACCCAGGCTCAGCCTACACCGTCGGTGACCCGAACAACGAGGCTAAAAAACCTAGGCTCAGCCTACACCGTCTCAAGCTCGGCAACCACAGTCGTATCTGGCAACTGGTTCATTGGAGCCTCATACTCCTACCACGTTGTCGACACCAACCCCCGTGGTCTCTTAACACATTATTAGTGTTCCATTTCAAAACTCTTTAAACTTTCTTTTCAAAACCATTTCATTCTTTTCGTTGCAGGACTCTGTCTCCTTGCAACACTTGACCCTCCACTGGGGTCCCAACTCAAGCCATGAAAACCAGTGTGACCATGCCGACCCGAGGGAGGTCCCGGCGCAGGGTCGCGCCAGAGGGAAGGAGATCACAGCCATGCCAAGATGGCGAAGGCACAAGGAAAGAAAAAGAAAAAGAAAAGGGGAGTCGCCACCTAGTCTTTTAAGGGAAAGACAAGGAAAACCATAAAAAAGATGAATGCCTAAGGTGCAAATGTGAAGGTTGGATGTCTGCTTACCAGAGGATGGGTAAGGATTCCTATTACGCACGAGGAAGGTGTTAGGCACCCTCGTACGCCCGAGAAACTTGGTCTTTCTAGTCCAATTTCTTGCTAAAGGCTAGATGAATGTTTGCTAAACCTGAATCATGCTCTAATCATGCTAATATGTATGCCACGACAAGACTAGATGGATGTGCAAGACAGTGTGAGAAAACTACAAAGAAATCCACATGAAATCATGAAAAAGTCGTGAAAATCAAAAAGGGGAAAAATATTCCGTGGTAGGGACAAATGTCGGCCTTCAGGCTTGTTAATGTACGCCCTTGGGCGATGAAACCCAAATCAAATCAAAAATCTGAAATGTAGGATTAAAACAAATCAAATCGGATATTGGATAAGAAATTCTGAAGACAAAGTGAAGGAAGAAATCCACTAAAGAAAAGGCATGAGATGTTGACTCGCTAAAGGTAAATGTGAGGAGAAAGGATATGAAATGCATGGATAAATGCCTAAATGTGCAAAAACTCTAAAGAATGACTTAAACATGGACTATGAAAGATTGAGTGCAAAGATTGAGATGCGTGCTCATGAATTGGAGGCACAGGGGCAATTTGGTCATTTTCCCTGGCTTGTGCTTGCATGGGAGAGATGCATGGCCTAAGTTATGTCAAAATGTATGCTAAATGTCTGGATAATGTCACTTGCAAGAAACAGGGCGAAGAAAAATCACCAAAAGGATGTAAACGCAATAAATGACAAACATAGGGACTAAAACGCAAAATTCGCTAAAAGAGCGAGAAACTGGATGAAAAACAGATTCATGACCCTTATTCTAACATGCAAATGATGGGTCCAATGTCAATGTGGCACAAGGATGCAAAATTTGCACTTGGATAATTTCCTGAAAGTCTAGGATCTAAAGTGCAAAATTCACACATGAGTGCAAATGTGGCCAAAATGTAAAGTTGAGGATCAAATCTCAGTGAAAACATGATTTTTAAATGGGATCAATGATTAAATGCAGAATATGAGGCGAAATGAGTGAAAAATGTCCCAAAAACATGAA